>CANNZV010002147.1:0-25408 GCA_947561585.1 Caprella mutica | reverse complement strand
TGTTGTTATCCAAGACACAATTTACTAGATTTTGGGATTGAACAGGTTAAAGGTTAGGGTCATTTAAAAAAGGCGGCGAAAGTATGTGCTCTATGAGTGCTCGCAATCTAGTTGTGTAATGTGATGGCTGTGGGTTCAGGGACGGTACCCACCAACACATTTATTATTCAATATCCACAGCCAATCAAAGAGTTAGTAACCTTAAAGACATTATCTTAAAAACTTTTCCGTAAGTAACAATATTTTTAAAAGTGTATATGTTTAATGGTAGTAACTTTATAATGTCTAACCTTATGGAAACTTACCATGTGGTGAATTGAGGTGCGGTGAACTCACGATGTGATGAATTGAGAGGCGATGAACTCACCATGTGATGAATTGAGGTGCGGTGAACTCACGATGTGATGAATTATTGAGGTGCGGTGAACTCACGATGTGATGAATTATTGAGGTACGGTGAACTCACGATGTGATGAATTGAGGTGTGGTGAACTTTTCGGCGAGGAATTGAAGTGCAGTCAACTTACCATGTGGAGAATTTAGGCAGCTTATTTTCAGGCGGTGAACTTACCTGTAATCCTGTGGACTATATAGACCATTTTTGTCATGTTTTTGTGTATTACTCTAAGAAGCTTAAAATTTTTCGCAAGTATGGCATCTAAAAGTTATAGCCCTAAGAAATAGCACAAAATTCCTTTATTATACCCGGCGAAAACTTCCTCAATAATCGAGGAGATATAGTAGCAATTTTCCTATAATGTCGCTGATTTAAAGTTTGAATTAGTTGTCGTAAAATGTATTTAATATGACTGTGATAAAGTATATAAAACCTCCATTATACTCGGCACTAATCTCCCACTAAATTATCACTAACGGCATGCAGTAAATTCATACAGATAATGAAATACGAAGCAGAGGACACATTCGGAATTAACTTAATGTGACTGTTATCTTTGTACGGGTGTTATCTTATTGTCACTGTTATCTTTGGGTAGCTTTTAACTGTGTTTGTATCTTTGGGTAGCTTTTAACTGTGTTTGTAGCTTTGGGTAGCTTTTAACTGTGTTTGTATCTTTGGATAGCTTTAACTATGTTTGTATCTTTGGGTAGCTTTTAACTGTGTTTGTATCTTTGGGTAGCTTTTAACTGTGTTTGTATCTTTGGGTAGCTTTTAACTGTGTTTGTATCTTTGGGTAGCTACACTAACGGCATGCAGTAAATTCATACAGATAATGAATACGAAGCAGAGGACACATTCGGAATTAACTTAATGTGACTGTTATCTTTGTACGGGTGTTATCTTATTGTCACTGTTATCTTTGGGTAGCTTTTAACTGTGTTTGTATCTTTGGGTCAGCTTTTAACTGTGTTTGTAGCTTTGGGTAGCTTTTTAACTGTGTTTGTATCTTTGGATAGCTTTTAACTATGTTTGTATCTTTGGGTAGCTTTTAACTGTGTTTGTATCTTTGGGTAGCTTTTAACTGTGTTTGTATCTTTGGGTAGCTTTTAACTGTGTTTGTATCTTTGGGTAGCTTTTAACTGTGTTTGTATCTTTGGGTAGCTTTTAACCGTGTTTGTATCTTTGGATAGCTTTTAACTGTGTTTGTATCTTTGGGTAGCTTTTAACTGTGTTTGTATCTTTGGGTAGCTTTTAACTGTGTTTGTATCTTTGGGTAGCTTTTAACCGTGTTTGTATCTTTGGGTAGCTTTTAACTGTGTTTGTATCTTTGGGTAGCTTTTAACTGTGTTTGTATCTTTGGGTAGCTTTTAACTGTGTTTGTAGCTTTGGGTAGCTTTTAACTGTGTTTGTAGCTTTGTTGATTCAGAGGTATTTTGCAGCGTGATCATTAATTAAATGTGTTTATGTTTATGTATGTAAATTATTAGGAATTATATTACTAGTATTTGAATGATACTGAACCTAGACAAAGAGATATGGTGGAGCCATGGATGAAATTAAGAATTAACCGTGTTTGATTTTCTATGGTTCTACCATGAAAGAGTAATTATGAGAAATAATTAACTTCTGCTCAAATCCTTTAATGTGGTATCTATGATCCCAAAATTATATTCTTCTTCCAATTATTGGTCGAATATTAATAATTTAACCAAATAAAGTTAACGGACCAGAAATTAATCTAGTAAAGATAACGGACTGTGGTCCGCTATCTTTACTTGCTCCTCCGCATTTAATAAATATATTACACATTTAAATATTCATAATTTCACCTTTTTCTATTTTCAACTTTTAATAATAATATAAAATGAGACCAAAAGTTCCGGGAGCAAATTCTCCTAGAGCCCAACAACGTCCCAACGCCACAATAATGTGACGTTGAACTAAGACGTATGTTGTAACTTCTAAGAATCTATTATGACTTGACTAGAACAAACTTGGCTTTTACCAGTTTAACCTCTTCTCACAGGGAACTCTTCCAATTTTCGAATGTTCTCCTTAAAGCTCATATTTTCAGAACTGTGTTTTTTATATTCGTGCCAATAAATAAAACAGGTAATTTCTTCGATTTCTCTCAATGTGTGACTGACAAACGAAGATAAATCAGTTAGTGAATTCCCTACTGTAATTTGAATTAACCAATATTCGATGTTCAGTAGAGATGTATAGTGTATACTGGTATTCATTATAATATAATGATATTCATTATGTTATACTAACATTATGATATAAGGTTATTCATATAATATATAATGATATTCATTATACATTATGTATTACATTCAGGATAATGAGTTTCAAGTTAATGTTTCGCATTGCTACAATAATGAATTGAAAGAACTTGACTGTATATTTGAAAGATAGGAAGAGTTAGAAGACTGTATGTGTATATTTGAAAGATAGGAAGAGTTAGAAGACTGTATGTGTATATTTGAAAGATAGGAAGAGTTAGAAGACTGTATGTGTATATTTGAAAGATAGGAAGAGTTAGAAGACTGTATGTGTATATTTGAAAGATAGGAAGAGTTAGAAGACTGTATGTGTATATTTGAAAGATAGGAAGAGTTAGAAGACTGTATGTGTATATTTGAAAGATAGGAAGTGTTAGAAGACTGTATGTGTATATTTGAAAGATAGGAAGAGTTAGAAGACTGTATGTGTATATTTGAAAGATAGGAAGAGTTAGAAGACTGTATGTGTATATTTGAAAGATAGGAAGAGTTAGAAGACTGTATGTGTATATTTGAAAGATAGGAAGAGTTAGAAGACTGTATGTGTATATTTGAAAGATAGGAAGAGTAAGAAGACTGTATGTGTATATTTGAAAGATAGGAAGAGTTAGAAGACTGTATGTGTATATTTGAAAGATAGGAAGAGTTAGAAGACTGTATGTGTATATTTGAAAGATAGGAAGAGTTAGAAGACTGTATGTGTATATTTGAAAGATAGGAAGTGTTAGAAGACTGTATGTGTATATTTGAAAGATAGGAAGAGTTAGAAGACTGTATGTGTATATTTGAAAGATAGGAAGAGTTAGAAGACTGTATGTGTATATTTGAAAGATAGGAAGAGTTAGAAGACTGTATGTGTATATTTGAAAGATAGGAAGAGTTAGAAGACTGTATGTGTATATTTGAAAGATAGGAAGAGTAAGAAGACTGTATGTGTATATTTGAAAGATAGGAAGAGTTAGAAGACTGTATGTGTATATTTGAAAGATAGGAAGAGTTAGAAGACTGTATGTGTATATTTGAAAGATAGGAAGAGTTAGAAGACTGTATGTGTATATTTGAAAGATAGGAAGAGTTAGAAGACTGTATGTGTATATTTGAAAGATAGGAAGAGTTAGAAGACTGTATGTGTATATTTGAAAGATAGGAAGAGTTAGAAGACTGTATGTGTATATTTGAAAGATAGGAAGTGTTAGAAGACTGTATGTGTATATTTGAAAGATAGGAAGAGTTAGAAGATTGTGTGTAGATAACAAACTGTGTGTGCAGATTAGAAGACTGTGTGTGAAGATTAGAAGACTGGGTGTGTAGATTAGAAGACTGTGTGTAGATTAGAAGACTGTGTGTGCAGATTAGAAGACTGTGTGTGCAGATTAGAAGACTGTGTGTGCAGATTAGACGACTGTGTGTAGATTGGAAGACTGTGTGTAGATTAGAAGACTGTGTGTGTAGATTAAAAGACTGTGTGTGTAGATTAGAAGACTGTGTGTGCAGATTAGAAGACTGTGTGTGCAGATTAGAAGACTGTGTGTGCAGATTAGAAGACTGTGTGTAGATTAGAAGACTGTGTGCAGTTTAGAAGACTGTGTGTAGATTAGAAGACTGTATGTGTAGATTAAAAGACTGTGTGTGCAGATTAGAAGACTGTGTGTGCAGATTAGAAGACTGTGTGTGCAGATTAGAAGACTGTGTGTAGATTAGAAGACTGTGTGCAGTTTAGAAGACTGTGTGTAGATTAGAAGACTGTGTGTGTAGATTAGAAGACTGTGTGTGTAGATTAGAAGACTGTGTGTAGATTAGAAGACTGTGTGTGTAGAGTTCATGCAAAGCTAAGTTGTCTTTGAAGACGTTGTGCCTATTTTTAATTCCTCTACCAAACAACATTCAGGATCGTTAACTTGTTGGTCAAATCTTCTGGATGTACAAAATTAATTTGTAGAGCGCTAATTTATGTAAATCTAAAGATATTATTCTTGCAAGGAGGTGTGTGGCAACAATATGAATAACATTATTGCCAAAGACTTCTCAAAGCAATTCTATTCATATATTCCCTTCATTTTATTTACAGTCAATAGATCCAATATGTTGAACAATGAAATGAAGAAGTTTATAGATATTGAAATACTTTAATAAAGTTAATTTATACAGTTTGTTTCGGGTTATCGTATAGGATTCCAACGCTGCAACAGTATTTTTGTTCATGATTTGTGTAGTTGGTAAATGTTGTACCATAATTCAGTAGCCGTACTGCATCACCATCACTACAGGTCAGTGCAACTGTCCGGTAAGATATAGAACATAAGTCTAGCACACTGACAATGTATTATATTATTAATGTTCACTTTAGAACTAAAATACTGATGACTTTTCAGCAAATTAATTCGGACACACGAGCAGGACCAGTTGTCCCTCTTGCTGGAGAGTTTGTCCTTCATGCTGCCCTATCAAGTTACATGAACACTCAAAGATGAAACAGAAAACTCTGCTAAGACAGACATGTGTTCATCGCACATGATAGTTAAGTCACTCCTAACGATGTTCCAATAAAAAGATACTTTTGAATTTCAACACTTTAGGCATCATTGTTATTTATTTAAGTAATCATTAGATATATGATATGCAAATAAAGATTACATTTTAATATATTTATTAATTGTTATTTTAAATAGTGAATGTATTCAGTTTTATATTCGTAACTAATATCTACATCCATTTTTTATTTTAATATAAGTTGCTACATTATAATTGACTATTGATTATTTAATATAAAGTTTTTCAAATAATTATAATGATACATATAATTATTCTCTAAATATAGGTATATGATAATTATTCTACATAAACTATATGTATAATCTTCCATATCTTCATCAAAATATATTAACATTAATTCTCCCATTGTGATAATTATGTTAATTCCTTTGTACGTTTTATAGTAAAGATTTACCTCATCATTTTATTCTTTCATTTTAATTCCTTTAATCTCGAGTAATGATGGTAATCTCCTAACATTTTACTTGCAATTATCTTGATATAATATTACAATAAAACATGCATATACATTATTGATATTACTACATAAAATCTACACCAGTTATTTTTAGTAGATATATTTTGTTTAATTTTTTGATTAAGCTAATTTCATGTAGCTAATTCATATTTTTTTTCACACATAATTAACAGAGAAAATGAGCATTAAATTTGTTTTATTTTATTCAAATATATTTTTAAGTTATTAATAAGAGCAGTAATTTATTACATCGACTATCGGCCAGCGTTTTAACTGCTGTAAAAATTTTTATCAGAGGTTACAAAAGAGATGCTTATTTATTTACGTATCAATTCCAAAGTTGGATAGAGGTCTGCGTAGATTTTTGTGTCTGTGAGTTGTTTTTTCACACTGCGACAAGATGTGTACGAAACAGCCACACTGCTGATGGATTGGGCAAAGAAAAGTCCTAAGGAGAGCATAGAGGAAGTAGCGGGAATTATTTCTATACCCAACTGATGTATTCAAAAGAGTTGCACAAGAAGTTCATCTAAAACATGATTGTATAAATACTTTGACTGCGGAATTCTTTGGTACATTTTCTTCAATAAAGAAATAAGAATCTTAAGATAGAAAAATGTATTAGAAAATCACAATCAAGAGAATAAGAAAATTATTAATCCAAAATAACTCTTCATTTTGAAATGCTAACCGTGACTAAAATAATGTGAAATGTGATCCAAATAACCACCTTAATAAAATAAAAGGCATGAATTTTGCTGAGTCAGCAGATTGCTATACAAAATTTTGGTTGGTTTAGGTGAAATAACTGTCAAAGATCCCCTTTGTGTCATTTTTTATATGTACCGAATTGCATGATCAGGAATTTTTATTTATATGTAACTATTGTAAACCATCAAAATAATTTTGATATTTAAAAACTCTAGGAAAAATGCTTGATGTTTTATTTGAGCATAAATGTAATAAAATATTTATTGTGAAAAAGGCAGAAGATTTTGGACGATAGTGTATGAAATTGCAACATTTTTCGATAACAAAAGAGGGCCATTTATCGTAATTGGCTTTTGAATACAATCTCCCGATTATGAGTTACCAATTGAGTATAAAAAGATTCGAATATCAATTCCATTCAGTGTAGGATTATTCGTTGCAGTGAGGATATGAAGCAAGTGTCAGTTCACAGGCGACGTTGACTGCGAGAGGTTATCCGTACCAAATCAGCTGCTGCCGCCTCACAGATTTCGTGGTCAGCGTGCTAGGCCTACCAGTCCAGAGTGAAATGTTACTTACAGCCTACTGAAATAGCCTGAAAAGTTATAGCAAATAATTGAACAGTAAAAGTAACCAAACTCAGTGAACATTACAAAAACTGTTAATAATGAAAACTTTATTCTAAAGTTTCAGAGTTGTTGAAAAAGTTGGAAAGAATAGGAATTAATTATCTTTCATTTAGTGTTCAATAAAATGGAGTAACTTTTTGGAATCAAATCAGAAAGTTCAGTTTCTATACTGAAGATATTTTCTTTTAGAAGTTTCTATTATTACTAATAATGATCTTAATGAGAAACCAATAGATTCAAAATGGATGAGTTCGAGATATACTTTGAAAATTCTTCAGAACTGGAAAGTGGCAATGGCAGTTCTTTGATGTCTAACGTTACAGTCGTTACACCAGAAGACATAATAAACCATCCTCTTACCAGAGCCATTATTTACTTTGTTTACTTAGTGATATTCCTCTTGGGGATTTGCGGTAATTGCCTCGTGTGTTTTGTTGTTTTTCGGGCAAAGCACATGCAGACTGTTACAAACTATTTCATCACAAACATGGCGTTTGCTGACATATGGCTATGTGCTCTAGCCGTCCCCTTCACTCCCATATATTTCTTCATGAAGAGGTGGATCTTTGGATGGTTCACCTGTACTCTCGTCTCGATGGCTCAGGGAACAAGTGTTTACGTATCAACGTTGACTTTAACGTCGATTGCCGTCGACCGATATTTCGTTATCATTCATCCTCTGAAACCAAAATTAAGCCTTAGGGCATGTTATATTATAATTATTGGTATATGGACGTTGTCAATTGCTCTTACGATTCTGTATGCTATCTATGTGAAACAAATAGAGCATGACGGTAACTTTTACTGTGAAGAATATTGGCCTTCCGAGGCCTTGAGGCGAGCATTCAGTTTAACCACTACGATATTGCAGTTCGTCATCCCTTTCATCGTAATCCTGTACTGCTACGTGATGATCTCTGTGAGAATGAGTGAGAGAATTAGGTCCAGACCAGGATCCAGAGGTTCTCGCAAAGAGGAATCTGATCGAGAGAAGAAGAAGAGAACCAATCGGATGCTCATAGCGATGGTCTTCATCTTTGGAGGCTGCTGGCTACCTGTAAACATTGTACATCTGGTAGGAGACTATCATCACCCTGCAAGTTATTGGAAGTTCTTCAATCTTTTCTTCTTCATCACGCACCTGATAGCCATGTCCTCCACTTGCTACAATCCAATTCTGTATGCTTGGCTCAATGAAAACTTTCGTAAAGAGTTTCAGCAGGTTTTTCGGTGTTTTCAATTACGGCGTCGAAACAATTCGAATACGAACCCCGGTGAAGTTTTAGCTAATCCTTCTGTGGTGAAACATGGTAATAATTCACCTGTGAATAATTTTAAACACAACTCAAGAATGAACAGACGTGGCACTGAGGTTGAAGTCTGTGATGAAGTGATACATCTGACCGTGTCAGAAGAGGTCAAATCTAACGGTCATCTTGAGGAGAATCTTCCGGAATCGAAATCAGTTCACGTCTAACAAATTTCAACGATTCGACTAGTGTCAATATTATCAGGTTAGATTCATATTATATTGCCATTTGGTGCATTTTGATGAGGTAATTCTAATTTGTGAAAATTTTAATTTAAATAAATATACTTGTTTACTAACTGATATCACGAATTATGATTTTTATTAATACATTACCTGTTGTTCATCCATTGCTAATTCAATTTATATAATTGGTTTGCATTTAAATGCAAGTACGTATTATACAAACATATTTACTGATTTAACTAAATCATTTTTATCTCTACAATATCACAATTATGATTTATTCTAATTATTTATATCATTGTGACCTAAAGCCATTTCTACAAATCATTAGTTCCTTTTTAATTTGTGTTTCTTATTTGAAGTTTGACACACGGAAAGACAGACAGAACTGGCATATATTACAGTATAGAATAATACTATATTTTCTCATTAAATTTTGTGCAAAGTAATTTTAATTTCAGTTGATAAACTTGTTTCGTTTGGAACAAATTTGCAATATCGAATTTGACTTCATCTCAAACTGGATGAAAAGCAAAATAATGTTTCGGAATAAGATGTCATTATAGAACCATAACAATTCTAACAAAATTCTATTATAATTTTGCAGTTAATTTAAATTTTTTTTAAATAGATTTTGTGTGATTTCGCCTAAGGTGAACATATGACTCAGGTATTTCATTTCCAACCCTCAATCGCACACCACACACAATTTCCTGTGAATTAATTATAATTCAATGCACATTTACTTAATAACAAGACAGTTTTTATTTTCGCATATTGCGGAAGGTTATGTTATGGTCAGCATTAATTTATTTATCATCTTGTTATTCGCTTAACTGAAAAAGTATTCAACCAAATTGCCTGAAAATTGGTGGGATGATTGGTCATTATCCACGAACAACTTGATTAGATTTTGGGAGCGATCGGGTCAAATGTCAAGGCCAAGGACATTTGTAACTCAAGTCAAATTGTTGAATTGTCAAAATTATATGCGATGGCGAATGTATGCGCTCTACTAGTGAACGTCATCTTGTTAACTCTATTTTCATTATCAATAAATAGGTTTTGATCGAATCTGTTGCTGCTTTTGGAAGTATGAAGCGTTATTCCAGAAGCAAACTTCAGGCAGCCATTTTGGCATCTTTTCCAAGTGATAATTTGATCAGTGTAAGCGAATGCAATTAGAGTTCAGCCTACATGGCCATTAGTCGGGAGGCCTACCGACGAAAACATCGTAAAAACATGCTAAAAGGGCCCGTAAAGCACTTAACCTCTCAGACGGGGATTATGGAAATAGCAGCTCTGGAAAAGATTCAAATTGGCATTCAGCAGAGATTTTTAGCGTCACTATTGGCTTTGGAACACTTTCAGTTCGAAAAATGTAAGAGTGTTACAGCATGGAGAAGTGCACTTGGTGATATTTACCTAGCATTATGGTAGTAGGGTACGTTCCACATTTGCGATCATATTCGTGGCATCATGGATACCAATTGAAATAACTGGATAAATGTTAAATTATGTTACCTTATTTAAAATGTGAAACTGTCCGTGTGGCTAAGATCTTACCTTACTGCCCGAAAAGCATGTATTTACAGTGTGTCCGCATAAAATGTATCCACTTCCATCGAAAAAATCACATAAGTACTATTTATTATTCATTATTATTAATCTACTTATCTATGGTACCAATATATTATGCGTATTATCGTGAAATGATGAATAATGCAGATTCAAGGCAGTGGATACATTTTCTGCGGACACACTGTATGTATAAGAGCATGAGGAAGAAACAGAAATATAATAGTATTTTCATCTTTTCTTAAAAAATATTATTCATTATCCAAATAAGAAGTACTTAGAAGCTAATTTATTATAATTAGATTATTGTAATTATACTGTTGGAACAGAAATTCAAATGCGTGATTTCATTCATCTCGCTTTTGATAATTAATTTTATGATGAGATATATGGAGGGAAGTTTCGTTAAAATATGAGTATGCCAAATAGATACCAAATAGAACACGACTCCTTTCAAAATTATAAATTTGACTACGTTAACTCTATTGAGATGTTAGATACAATTCATATGAAAAGCAGACTTATTTCTTTATTTGACATTTAGTTAATTTATCATATAATAATCAAAAGGTTATTTTCGTAATGAAAATTCCTAATTGGACTAATGATCATGCATCACTATAAAAATCTATTTTGACTATAAATGAAGAGTTACAACTAGTAATTATGGCATAGACGACTAAAAAAAAAAACCGATGAGTAATTTCTTGTAAATGAGTAATGGTATAATTATAAAAAAGCATGTTTTTTAATGATTAAAAATTAATTAATTTAATATGGAGTTTAACGTCTGATTTGCAACCAAAGGCCATATTGCTGAAATAAAATAAAATACAAGGGACTGGAAGAAGCAGTCAGAAAGGAGAGTGTCTCCATGAACAAAGTCACCTACCACCATAAGTGACAATGCTCAATGATGCAGAAAAGCTACTCCATGAATGCAGTCACTTACCAAGGAATGTGACGAAACGGGACACAAGCACCGGTGGCTGCACTCACAGATGGAAGAGAGGAAAATGAAGAGGTGATAGTAAATGAAGCCTACGAGTCTACCTAACACAAAATCTAAGACCTCGTAGTTGGAGAGCATAACTCTAGCGCTATCCTCTAAAACTGCAAGTAGCGTTAAAAAGTATCAACATGGTAAAAAGGAAAGAAGTTCAATTCAAAATACAAATTACAACAGTTCAGTGTAGAAAGTACTCTTCTGTTCCATTCACCACAGACAGCTTTAGGATAGAGCAAATGGGGGTATTAAGAATTACTGTTACTGCTTTTCTACTTAGCCTGTGCAATTCTCTTTGAGTTTAGTTGTTACATTTCATTATTTGACTGTGAATTGCACATTGGCAATGTTCTTGGTAACTTTTGTTTGGGTTTCTTTCATTTTGTTTTAGTTTATTTTAAATGAAATGTACGTGAAATATTGATATATATGTTTTATTAACTTTAATGTACACAACAGTCAGATACCTATACACAGCTGCCATCATTTATGAATAATTATATGAACATTGAATAATTATATGAACATTGAATAATTATATGAACATTGAATAATTATATGAACATTGAATAATTATATGAACATTGAATAATTATATGAACATTGAATAATTATATGAACATTGAATAATTATATGAACATTGAATAATTATATGAACATTGAATAATTATAGGAATAATTATATTAACCATTCGCAAATAAACATGAATGGCATGGTTATACTCTCTGAAACAATAATCACACATTGTTTCAATAATTTGGTTTAAAAGGAAATGAACTAATTTTAGGACAAAAGATCTGCTATGATAACAGCTATTTTTTGCGACATAACGACTACTTTTGATAGCTATTCCTTGGAGTTATTTAATTATTAACATTGTGTACATTGTTCACTGACTCTTTATTCTGATTTTGAACACATTCAATAGTAGTTACATTACCAGTAAATAAATAGATATCATATTTATTATAACATATTTCACATCCAGCCAAGAAAGATGTAAATAATAATTAATAATTTGATTTGGTGGGTAATACCCATTTTTCCAATTTTAAATACCATCTCACCAACATTCAGTACAATTTTACCAACATACAGTACCATCTCACCAACATTCAGTACAATTTCACCAACATACAATACCATCTCACCAACATACAATACCATCTCACCAACATACAATACCATCTCACTAAAATGTATTACCATCTCACCAACATTCTTCTCCTTTTCTTTTTCATCTTCAAATCCTAATTTTCCATTTAACTCAAACCAACTCCCCTGCTATCTTTCCCACCAGCTAAATTGTTATTTTATAACCTAGGAATAGAATAGACTCCCCTCCTAAATGAGATTTTCAGTCTGTCTGTCTCTAGTTCAGATTACTGAAAAATGCCCTCCATGCCAACTTGTGGCCACTTTTCCTTCTTGACGGCAATCTGAGAGGTTCTACAGAGACCAACAATGGCTCTGTGTTCAAACTATCGTAACTAAGGACATTGCGCTACTGACGATGTATCGTAAACTTTGGTGAGGAATCAAAGAAAATGAGATATTTTATGGGTGACTATACTGCTCTCTCTGGAACATTTTCCATGATGCCTTTTCGTTTTACGAATAAAGTTCCATGAATTGCAGAATGACATCAACAGCCAAAAAGTCACATGGAAAAATTATTCACAATTTTCTCTTTTTCATTGTAGCAAAAATATATATTTAATTTGAAATATTCCTATTTCCTATTTAATCCTAAGCCTAGAAAAGATCAAGAAACAGTTCCACATTTTATAACAAAAGATGAATTACTATTCTACTATTTTCAAATTGGTATCCATGATACCTGTAGAGAGAAAGTATAATATTGATACCAATTAAAATAATCAGTTGGATAATAGTTGTTAAATAGTGTTGGCTTGTGTATTGTTGTACATTGTTTAGAATGTGAGAGATTGTTGTCGGGTCTGCAGAACAATATTCACATAGAATACAGTCCATCCTCCCAATCCTATGTATGCATGAAGGAAAGTTGAAGCCCTCTCCACATGGGAGAGGTAGGAACTATGTCTATACTGCAAAGATGATCCACACTAGAGTCTGCAGGAGGCTGAGAGTTATATTAGGTGGCGGTGCCACCGCTGCGGTGCCACTGCCCTGTTTACGCATCTTCAATTAATCACGTTTAAATTAAAGGGAAAGCAAAGTTGCAAAGTATACTGGCGGTGCTACCGCCTTGGCAGTCTGCTTTGCTGCGGCGCTAGGCGGTGGTACCGCATCTGGACGCGTTACCACCGCCGTAGTAGCACCGCTTGCAAAGTATACTGGGCAGTTTCACCGCGGCAGTCAAAGTATAAGCACATACACAGACCAGTTTGAAGTAGAAGATATCCCAATAGAGCTAATATTCAAAAGAATATGTAGCTATATCTTTTTTATATATAATTCGTATCATAAATTTTTATTCACATAATTTTCTATATACATATATATTTATTTACATAAATTTTTATTTAGATACATATATTTTGTATAGCTACAGTTTTTTTACATAACTTTTAAATTTTATATTTTTTTTCTTTTACTATTGATTCCCCATTAATTTTGAATCAAAATTCAATTTCTATTGAAACTCCGTTATTTATAAAGGGGAAAGTACACTGGTTTTAAATATCTAGCGACTGTTGGTACGTTAAATAACGTGGTAGCAATCATTCTTACTACATCTCGCTATTGCATTATTTCTGATGTTATTATTAGGTATATTTTAAGGTATCTCCAAATGCGAAAATTATATTTTTCTGATGGTAGATATTCATATTCCTTCATTGTTTCAATATATTCATATACTGTATAAACTCACCTAATTCATGTATCTATAAATTGAACATGTTCGCGTTATTTTGTTGATCACAGTTCACGCCAAACACCAAGGTTCCGCTGCTCTAAAAGTTAGCTTTATATAAAAAGTTAGCTTTTATGAAAGCTTAAAGTTAGCTTTTAATAAAAAATAAAAGTTAGCTTTTTATATTGCTCTAAAAATGAGCTTGTACAATAATCAAAATAATCGTTAATCTTATAGAGCTATGTGTATACGTCGCGTTCTCACTGCCTAGTATACTTTGCAAGCGGTGAGAACGCGGCATTACCGCCTAGTATACTTTGGATTTTAAGAAGCAGTAGCAAAGCAGTAGCACCGCGGCGGTGTCACCACCAGTATAGTATGGGCCTTAGGCAGGATGTAGGAGAGGATTCTGTATGTATACTGTATAGCGTAAAGGTTTCGTGGGTGTTTTGTGTAGTGATGTGTTTGATGGTATGTCGGGTAGAGAGGTGAAGAGGTTGTGGAAGTGTGTGACCGGTGTAACGTGAATGTTTCGTGGATTCCTTCGCTCTATTTGAATATATTGTTATGGTTGTTAGGGACTGTATATGGAAGTGAGGAAGTGTGTGTCCCGTATTTCCTTGCATCAAGAGAGCGGAAGAACGCTTGCCTGTTCATGGAGGAGTGTTGTGGATGCTGTCTGTGTGAAGGTATACAGACACTTAATTGTCAGATTGATTTTTGGTGGAAGGATATTTGTTCGAAGGACATTTTAGAAATTATTGTACTATAGGAAAACAAGAAATATGATAATGATATTACCTAGCTAATGATTAGTATTAAAAATAATAACTATATTTAATATAATAACCAATTATAATAAGATCAAAATTATAAAAAGTAAACCTAATGTTATATTTCATTTCATGTTTAAATCCATGTCTTATGAACTCCACAGTGTTGTGGAATCTTCAGCACAGTGTCCATAAGTTGCGTGGCTAGGGCGCGCCTGACGTTTAGTTTGTTTTTGGCTCTGTTGTTAATGTCGTCAATGTGGTATTTAAACGCCATTCCTCGGTAGACTATGATTCCATGGACTTTAGGTATGTTGTTAATGTGAAGGGGAGTGTTGTTGAGTGTAGTGTTTGGAGGGGTGATGACCGTGAGGAAATATTTGTTGGCGGAGACCTTCCGTCGGTTTGTATTTAGCCAGTTTTCAAGAGAGTCGTGACCGGACAATTGCCACCCGCGGACAATTGCTACCTGCGGACAATTGACACCCTCGGACAGTTGCCACCCGGACAATTGCCACCCGGACAATTGCCACCCAAATATTTATTATCAGGCCACTTAACTTTAAAAATGGAGATGAAATATGTATATTATTTTTGTACGATTAATTATTATTTGTATACATTATAAGCTAAGAAAATTCATTACACATTTAATATTTTCCTTTTTAAGTGACTGCATTCACAGAGTAGCTTTTCTGCATCCATGAGCATTGTCACCCACGGTGGTAGATGACTTTGTTCATGGAGCCACTTTCCTTTCTGACTGCGTCTTCAAGTCCCTTGTATTTAATTTCCTTTTGATGTCAGTGATATAGTCATTAGTAAACTAAATTTCTGGAGCAGACGATATTCCATTAATAGAATTAAAATATCTCGCCCGGAATAGGTCTTTATTTATAATTATTTGCTAAAGGAAAAACAATAGGTATTTATATTACTACCCAGTAATATAATTTACAAGTTAAGAATCCTGACAATATAATTAGGGTTGTGACAATATATTTTTAAAATCCTAAATCCTGAAAATGTTATAGACGAAGGGAATTAAACAGTTTTGAATCGTTCTAAAGAAGTGGTATAAAGTATTCAATAACATAAGATTTAAAAAATATAAGATTTAAAAAGCACATTCAGAAACCGAATAATATTTTTTTTTCTTATATTGTATATAATTAATAATTAATCGTACAACAATAATATACATATTTTATCACCATTTTTAAAGTTAAGAGGCCTGATATTAATTATTTGGGTTGCAATTGTCCGGGGGTGGCAATTGTCCGGGTGGTAACTGTCCGGGGGTGGCAATTATCCGCGGGTGGCAATTGTCCGGGGGTGGCAATTGTCCGCGGGTGGCAATTGTCCTAGCACCCAAGAGAGTAGATGCATGTTCGTAAGTTGCTGACTGAGGTATTCAGTATAGGGTTTGCAATGAGCTGTGGTTGGTATGGGGAACTCGTGGAGGTACTGAAGAGAGTAGGTGAGAGAACACAGCCCTGCGGTACTCCGTTAATGTCATAGTTCTAGAGGACTTACCGTTGTGTATATTGGTTTGCCAGAACGAACCGATAGGTAATTGACAAGTTATTTTCTAAATGAGAAGTGGATAAATGTGTTAATTATTTTGACAATGACTAAGTGTCATGGAACTGTCTCGAATTAAAGTCTTGGAGTGTTGTTTATATGAAGTGTGTAAGGAAGGTAGGGAAGCAGTATTCTTTTTCTTCGTAATGTCCAACAAAAAACGGTAGACTGTTTGTGTTTTCAGTTTATGATAAACTATTATTGTATTTTTATCGAATGGGATATGATCCTAGATAGATGACTTACGTATATAATTTCTTCACAGGGTATGACTTAATAAAATAAAATACTTCTTATGTATTACTTTCAATGGGACCTGAACCCCCGTCAGCTCTACCCCCACCAACTCCCTCCCACCTCCCTCCAACACTTCCCCCCTCTCCGACCAACATGTGGAGTCGTATTATTCCTTATTTACGACAAATGACCCCCTCCCCCCTCTCGTCACCATGACTGTTAGTAATTATTATCGGAGTAATGATCATAATAATCCTGTCCTTTCATAAACTTTTTAAATAATGTTAGACTTTTATTCGATTATTTTTATTTGCTTTGATGAGTTATAATAAATTGAATAGACATGTTTTCCAATATTTGAAATGATGAAGTCTTTTCAGTCGTAATGAGTAAATAATATCTTATTGAAATTAGTTTGTTTAGTTTGAATTAATCTAATCAACATCAAATAATATATTCTTCATGCTGACAGTTTATCATGTATATTTTATATATATAGTTTTTATCAATATTTCATAATCATAGCTTTTAAGATATTTTTCATATTTATAGGTTTTATATATGCTTTATTGACTAAAGGTTTATGATATCCATGTAATATTCATTGTTTTATTGTACAATATTATGTAATTAGTACCTAGGGTGATAACTATTTATACATTTTTCTTTTTTTTCTTTTCAGGAACAGCAACAGCTGAGAAAAAATCCCTCAAAAAACTGAAAAAAAACTAAGAAGAAACCAAAAAAGGCTTTGGGGACAGCATGGAAATTAGAAAAATGAATAACTTATGAGTTATGGGACGGTTACACACTTTCGATCAAATGAGGAAAAATATTAAATTTAACTCTTGGAACTGACTTTTTTTATTTTTTATTCATTTTTCTTAAATGATTGAACAATTTGAAATGACCGATAACTCGTAATTTACCCCATTAATCTTCTTATACAGAAAAATTCTATTTCCCCACATTCTCTTGATATATTACTTATAATATATATTTTTAAACATGTTATTAAATAGTTTTAATAGAATTTAAATTTATCACAATTTTCACCATTATTTTCACCACATCATCACCCTAGAGGTAATGACTCCATCTACTAAATTAGAAGGCATCAAAACATTATATAACTTTTATTTTATTCTGTAGAAACTTCACTCACAGCAAAACCAATGCAACCATCAAAGACTCTAGCAAGTGGTATCGGTAATTCGTCTCTGTTCGGCAAAGCATTCGAAACCCGAGTCACGTAATCTTGTTCGGAATCTTTTCAGTCAAAGTCAGTGTTTTCGATAAGAAAATTTAGATAGAAACCCAGGGAGAAAGTTATGGTGGAGCCATAGAAGATTGAGAGGGGTAAGTTATGGTGGGGCCATAGAAGATTGAGAGGGGTAAGTTATGGTGGGGCCATAGAAGATTGAAAGGGGTAAGTTATGGTGGGGCCATAGAAGATTGAGAGGGGTAAGTTATGGTGGGGCCATAGAAGATTGAGAGGGGTAAGTTATGGTGGGGTCATAGAAGATTGAGAGGGGTAAGTTATGGTGGGGCCATAGAAGATTGAGAGGGGTAAGTTATGGTGGGGCCATAGAAGATTGAAAGGGGTAAGTTATGGTGGGGCCATAGAAGATTGAGAGGGGTAAGTTATGGTGGGGCCATAGAAGATTGAGAGGGGTAAGTTATGGTGGGGCCATAGAAGATTGAGAGGGGTAAGTTATGGTGGGGCCATAGAAGATTGAGAGGGGTAAGTTATGGTGGGGCCATAGAAGATTGAAAGGGGTAAGTTATTGTGGGGCCATAGAAGATTGAGAGGGGTAAGTTATGGTGGGGCCATAGAAGATTGAGAGGGGTAAGTTATGGTGGGGCCATAGAAGATTGAGAGGGGTAAGTTATGGTGGGGCCATAGAAGATTGAGAGGGGTAAGTTATGGTGGGGCCATAGAAGATTGAGAGGGGTAAGTTATGGTGGGGCCATAGAAGATTGAGAGGGGTAAGTTATGGTGGGGCAATAGAAGATTGAGAGGGGTAAGTTATGGTGGGGTCATAGAAGATTGAGAGGGGTAAGTTATGGTGGGGCCATAGAAGATTGAGAGGGGTAAGTTATGGTGGGGTCATAGAAGATTGAGAGGGGTAAGTTATGGTGGGGTCATAGAAGATTGAGAGGGGTAAGTTATGGTGGGGCCATAAAAGATTTAGAGGGGTAAGTTATGGTGGGGTCATAGAAGATTGAGAGGGGTAAGTTATGGTGGGGCCATAAAAGATTTAGAGGGGTAAGTTATGGTGGGGTCATAGAAGATTGAGAGGGGTAAGTTATGGTGGGGTCATAGAAGATTGAGAGGGGTAAGTTATGGTGGGGCCATAAAAGATTTAGAGGGGTAAGTTATGGTGGGGTCATAGAAGATTGAGAGGGGTAAGTTATGGTGGGGCCATAGAAGATTGAGAGGGGTAAGTTATGGTGGGGTCATAGAAGATTGAGAGGGGTAAGTTATGGTGGGGCCATAGAAGATTGAGAGGGGTAAGTTATGGTGGGGCCATAAAAGATTTAGAGGGGTAAGTTATGGTGGGGCCATAGAAGATTGAGAGGGGTAAGTTATGGTGGGGCCATAGAAGATTGAGAGGGGTAAGTTATGGTGGGGCCATAGAAGATTGAGAGGGGTAAGTTATGGTGGGGCCATAGAAGATTGAGAGGGGTAAGTTATGGTGGGGCCATAGAAGATTGAGAGGGGTAAGTTATGGTGGGGCCATAGAAGATTGAGAGGGGTAAGTTATGGTGGGGTCATAGAAGATTGAGAGGGGTAAGTTATGGTGGGGTCATAGAAGATTGAGAGGGGTAAGTTATGGTGGGGCCATAAAAGATTTAGAGGGGTAAGTTATGGTGGGGTCATAGAAGATTGAGAGGGGTAAGTTATGGTGGGGCCATAAAAGATTTAGAGGGGTAAGTTATGGTGGGGTCATAGAAGATTGAGAGGGGTAAGTTATGGTGGGGTCATAGAAGATTGAGAGGGGTAAGTTATAGTGGGGCCATAAAAGATTTAGAGGGGTAAGTTATGGTGGGGTCATAGAAGATTGAGAGGGGTAAGTTATGGTGGGGTCATAGAAGATTGAGAGGGGTAAGTTATGGTGGGGCCATAAAAGATTTAGAGGGGTAAGTTATGGTGGGGTGATAGAAAATTGAGAGGGGTAAGGTATGGTGGGGCCATAGAGGATTGAAAGAGAAATTATGGTGGGGAAGAGAATAACTTCTATCTTCTATTGCCCCACCATAACTTCTCTCTGGGTACATTCATAATTGCAGTCATAAATTTATAATCACCGATTGTGTTTATAAGCTTTTATTATAGTCCATCGTCTTTCGTCGGACACTTCTGACGATGTTTAAAAATATAATATATCCATCAATATTTACCGTAATGGTCAATAACAGACGATCTGCCGATTGTAAATTCACGGACTGAGATAGTCTATAAGTTTTACTTTCTTTCTAATTATATTACTTCAATTAATCATATTTTTCCAATTCTGCACATTATCCACAGGGTATTTATGTTTTAAAGTTTCCTCTATGAACATCATTTGTTAAGAAATTTAGTCTGCTTTTAAAGTGTGTAAATTTTAACGTTCCAATAGATTATAAGTTTGATAAAATTTTAAAATAAGGATCAGGAAAAACTAGTTAGAACAAAAGATTTTAATTTTTATATGACTACTTTAACAATTTAGTTTAATCGCCTAACAAAAAAAAATAATTAATTAATTACAAATTTATTAGTAAGTAAATTGGAACGGCCCAGGGTGGAGGTGGAATCAATAATTTAAAGAAACCAACATGGATTTTATATGATGTGAATTCAACTAAAATAAAAACCAAGAAAAACTTATCTTTGCTAGGTAGCCCAACAGGAGTAAGGTTCAGTGGCAAATAGGGTGGTTTGGGCACAATCGCAGTGGTTTAGGCACTATGACTGTAGATTAGGCGCTATGACTGTAGATTAGGCACTATGACTGTAGATTAGGCACTATGACTGTAGATTAGGCACTATGACTGTAGATTAGGCACTATGACTGTAGATTAGGCACTATGACTGTAGATTAGGCACTATGACTGTAGATTAGGCACTATGACTGTAGATTAGGCACTATGACTGTAGATTACGCACTATGACTGTAGATTACGCACTATGACTGTAGATTACGCACTATGACTGTAGATTACGCACTATGACTGTAAATTAGGCACAATGCTTCACGTAGGTTTTAGCTTCATGTAGGTATTAGGTTCCATTTAGGTTTTAGGTTTATGAGCTTGGTACACAGTTGATACACAGCTGGAATGAAAAAGGAAACAATATAACTGACTGTAAAAATGAACTATACATAAACTGTAAGACAGTTAAAAAAATAGGAACTTAAACTAACACAAAACATACCTGGAGATCACCTCTTTGTGGAACATTCAAACGGTAACTGACGAAAGTCAGAACGTTTGAATGTCCGACATCAATAAATTTCGTACTAGCTATGGTACAAAACAAGGTAACAAATACCGACTTAAATATGGAGGGAAAATAATGGGGAATAAATATAAAACTGGCAAAAGCATTTACAAAGTGAGTCCCTAATAGAGTATACAGTTTAGTAATCAAGAATAAAATGAACAACTTTATTAATGCTTTAGAGCTTAGAAAGAACAGTTTTTATTTATCCGAAATGCTTCTTAGTTCTGTGTTTATTGTATTAAATTATACAAAATAAGTATGTATTGCTATAGAGGAAAGAGAAGTAACAACATCTCATTTACATCATGTCAAACCGTCAACCAGTGACAGGCAGAAATGTGAAAGATATTTTAATTAGATAGTTATTGTAGAGCTGTATCACAGATACAACTAACTAAATAGTTATTGTAGAGCTGTATCACTGATACAACTAACTAAATAGTTATTGTAAAGCTGTATCACTGATACAACTAATTAAATAGTTATTGTAGAGCTGTATCACAGATACAACTAATTAAATAGTTATTGTAGAGCTGTATCACAGATACAACTAATTAAATAGTTATTGTAGAGCTGTATCACAGATACAACTAATTAAATAGTTATTGTAGAGCTGTATCACAGATACAACTAATTAAATAGTTATTGTAGAGCTGTATCACAGATACAACTAATTAAATAGTTATTGTAGAGCCGTATCACAGATACAACTAATTAAATAGTTATTGTAGAGCTGTACCCCAGATACAACTAACTAAATAGTTATTGTAGAGCTGTATCACAGATACAACTAATTAAATAGTTATTGTAGAGCTGTATCACTGATACAACTAACTAAATAGTCATTGTAGACCTGTATCACAGATACAACTAATTAAATAGTTATTGTAGAGCTGTACCTCAGGTACAGAAAACAGAATTCAAATGTTAAAATTTCTTGTCATAAAAAAGCGACACAGAAAATGAAAATACGATTGAGAAATAGTTTCATATGTAATATTCATTATTATTTTCAATTATTATTAAATTGGCCATGTCGAAATTTGAATTCCCTTGCCATCACTGCATGGTTGACTTCTGATTTAGATGCCATCACCAGGCCTATGAGATGTTGTTACTTCCCTATTAAATATATAGTTGCGTAGATGAATTTTCTTCGATATTTTCTGCCGCATAGAATCTTTAGTTTAGAATATTCTTGGTAGATTTTGGTGTGTTTTATATACCCTCAAATTCGATGAGAAGTCCATTTCTTGCTAAACTACCAATTTAGTCCAAAATGGAGTTGGTTATTTTACATTTTGTATTTTCAATGTGATAGGTATTTTATATAGAAGAAATAACAATAAATTTACAAGGGATAGATCAAAAAATGTGAACACCTTAAATAGTTTCCGTGGAATTCTGATTTTTATGCTTTCGAATATCAGTTTCTGAGGCCAAAACAATTTGGCCTCTTGAAACTCCGAAAGATCGGCCATTTCTTTAGGGTTAGAACAATATTTTTAAATATAAATAAAAACAATTAAATTGAAAGGACAAAAAAACATTCAACATTTAAAAATAATAACAATTTAGGTGTTTCTATTTTTTCCATCATTGCAGTAAGAGCTTAGTGAAATATAATCAGAGTAATTAACTTAATCTAATTACAGCCCTATTCTAATATGATGTAAAAAGATTTGGCTATTTGATTGGTCATTTATATTATCTTATTATGTTATATTCAGGGTATAATAAATTAGAATAAAAAGAATTATTATATTAAAGTATATATTGATATAAATATTGAATAAAGAAAAATAAAATATTGTATATGGAAAATTATTATATTATGATTTAAATAACTCATACATAATTTCATCTAAATGATAAGGATATAATTCTGAATATTCAAGAATCCCTTATCTATATCATCTGCCAATATATGTTGCCAAGTGTTAGGAGATATTATAATAAATAATTCAAACGTTTCATTGAAATTAAATGGAGGAGAGATGTACGGTGGATATGAGTTGAAATATTAAAGAAATTGGGGAGAAATTCCCTGGTATGAATTGGAGATTTGAATGATTTATACTGATGTACGAATTGAAATTAATGAATTAGATAAACGCTCTTTACTGATAGTACATCATCACAGTGACTCTTTTCTCTGATAGTACTTCATCACAGTGACTCTTTTCTCTGATAGTACATCATCACAGTGACTCTTTTCTCTGATAGTACATCATCACAGTGACTCTTTTCTCTGATAGTACATCATCACAGTGACTCTTTTCTCTGATAGTACATCATCACAGTGACTCTTTTCTCTGATAGTACATCATCACAGTGACTCTTTTCTCTGATAGTACATCATCACAGTGACTCTTTTCTCTGATAGTACATCATCACAGTGACTCTTTTCTCTGATAGTACATCATCACAGTGACTCTTTTCTCTGATAGTACATCATCACAGTGACACTTTTCTCTGATAGTACATCATCACAGTGACTCTTTTCTCTGATAGTACATCATCACAGTGACTCTTTTCTCTGATAGTACATCATCACAGTGACTCTTTTCTCTGATAGTACATCATCACAGTGACTCTTTTCTCTGATAGTACATCATCACAGTGACTCTTTTCTCTGATAGTACATCATCACAGTGACTCTTTTCTCTGATAGTACATCATCACAGTGACTCTTTTCTCTGATAGTACATCATCACAGTGACTCTTTGCTCTGATAGTACATCATCACAGTGACTCTTTTCTCTGATAGTACATCATCACAGTGACTCTTTTCTCTGATAGTACATCATCACAGTGACTCTTTTCTCTGATAGTACATCATCACAGTGACTCTTTTCTCTGATAGTACATCATCACAGTGACTCTTTTCTCTGATAGTACATCATCACAGAGACTCTTTGCTCTGATAGTACATCATCACAGAGACTCTTTGCTCTGATAGTACATCATCACAGTGACTCTTTTCTCTGATAGTACATCATCACAGTGACTCTTTTCTCTGATAGTACATCATCACAGTGACTCTTTTCTCTGATAGTACATCATCACAGTGACTCTTTTCTCTGATAGTACATCATCACAGAGACTCTTTTCTCTGATAGTACATCATCACAGTGACTCTTTTCTCTGACAGTACATCATCACAGTGACTCTTTTCTCTGACAGTACATCATCACAGTGACTCTTTGCTCTGATAGTACATCATCACAGTGACTCTTTTCTCTGATAGTACATCATCACAGTGACTCTTTTCTCTGATAGTACATCATCACAGTGACTCTTTTCTCTGATAGTACATCATCACAGTGACTCTTTTCTCTGATAGTACATCATCACAGTGACTCTTTTCTCTGATAGTACATCATCACAGTGACTCTTTTCTCTGATAGTACATCATCACAGTGACTCTTTTCTCTGATAGTACATCATCACAGTGACTCTTTTCTCTGATAGTACATCATCACAGTGACTCTTTTCTCTGATAGTACATCATCACAGTGACTCTTTTCTCTGATAGTACATCATCACAGTGACTCTTTTCTCTGATAGTACATCATCACAGTGACTCTTTTCTCTGATAATACATCATCACAGTGACTCTTTTCTCTGATAGTACATCATCACAGTGACTCTTTTCTCTGATAGTACATCATCACAGTGACTCTTTTCTCTGATAGTACATCATCACAGTGACTCTTTTCTCTGATAGTACATCATCACAGTGACTCTTTTCTCTGATAGTACATCATCACAGTGACTCTTTTCTCTGATAGTACATCATCACAGTGACTCTTTTCTGATAGTACATCATCACAGTGACTCTTTTCTCTGATAGTACATCATCACAGTGACTCTTTTCTCTGATAGTACATCATCACAGTGACTCTTTTCCCTGATAGTACATCATCACAGTGACTCTTTTCTCTGATAGTACATCATCACAGTGACTCTTTTCTCTGATAGTACATCATCACAGTGACTCTTTTCTCTGATAGTACATCATCACAGTGACTCTTTTCTCTGATAGTACATCATCACAGTGACTCTTTTCTCTGATAGTACATCATCACAGTGACTCTTTTCTCTGATAGTACATCATCACAGTGACTCTTTTCTCTGATAGTACATCATCACAGTGACTCTTTTCTCTGATAGTACATCATCACAGTGACTCTTTTCTCTGATAGTACATCATCACAGTGACTCTTTTCTCTGATAGTACATCATCACAGTGACTCTTTTCTCTGATAGTACATCATCACAGTGACTCTTTTCTCTGATAGTACATCATCACAGTGACTCTTTTCTCTGATAATACATCATCACAGTGACTCTTTTCT
>CANNZV010002146.1:303713-385078 GCA_947561585.1 Caprella mutica | reverse complement strand
GTGGCTATTAATTTAATCAGCATCAACTATAATTACTTTAGTCTCTCCTTAAAGTCTCTATGAAATATCTTATAAAAAAAACTAATTTTCAGCATATACTCTTGTAAAATGTCCGTCTCATTTTCATACGTTTTTATAACGATTACGGGACGAAACGAGTGTAAAATGGTTAATTATGATATCATTTTAGACCATATATCGACCATTTGTATAACTAAATTACATAAATAGGAATATTTCGCAATAAAACAACTCCGTTCCGGTAATTCATGTCCCGTTCCGGTAATTCATGCTCCGTTCCGGTAATTGTATGAACCGTTTATTATCTACAGTTCCCTTGATTTCACTCGGGGTGTAAAGTGACCATGATCAGCAATTGAAAACACGTGAATAATGCATGTAGGTGTGGAGGTTTTATTGTCTGCATGGTATCCGTTCCTGTCAGGTTTGCGCTTAAAGGCATGATTAAAATCCGGCCCCCCTGTCAATTCTATCAGAAGTGTTAATTCTTCTACCACCGTTATTTCACCATCTCTAACACAACTGTATGCCTGGAAAGTTAAGATACTATTTGATATGAATACTCGAGTAGACGGATTGGGTTATTTTTGCTGCATGGTATCCACTCCTGTCAGGTTTCCGTCACCGCTATCAATGTCCACCATAACCTAAAGATTATACATTTGTGGGTTGAAGGTCGAGTGGGTGAAGTAAATCACTGTTTGTGAGTTCTTGGTAGACGTGATTTATTTGATGAGATGTGGATGGTACAAGAAGGTCGAGGGTTGAACCCGTATGTCGGTAAGGAAACGAAGATAAAAGAACACAGATGAGATGCACAAAGACAGGGAATTCACTGAATATTTTGCTTAGATGTTTACACTATAAATTATTGACTGGAACTGAGGAAGAAATGCTAATAAAAGGTTTTAAGAGAGAAAGAAAGAATGGAAAAGTCGCTAGAACTCCCCCGTCAAAAGCTCCCTCTAAAAAATTTGAATTGTGTAATTTTCCTTATGAAACATCAGGAAAAGTGACCTCAAAGTAGTCTCGTAGATTATTAGAATATTATTCGTTCTTGTAGTAGCAGATGTCATAAGGCCCCCACACACTACACGATCCACGAGCCGAGCCGCAGCAGGTCCTCTGGCTCCCGCGAGTCTAATTGACTCGGCTCGTGCTTTCTGCCTCCCCACACATTACACGAGCCGAGCAATAGTTTGGAAGTTTTTTCTCTAGAGATAGGTAATACCATGGACATGGAAATTCATTTACATGGAAATTTATTGACATGGAAATTTATTGACATGGAAATTTATTGACATGGAAATTTATTGACACGGAAATTTGTTGACATGGAAATTTATTGACATGGAAATTTATTGACATGGAAATTTATTGACATGGAAATTTATTGACATGGAAATTTATTGACATGGAAATTTATTGACATGGAAATTTATTGACATGGAAATTTATTGACATGGAAATTTATTGACATGAAAATTTATTGACATGGAAATTTATTGACATGGAAATTTATTGACATGGAAATTTATTGACATGGAAATTTATTGACATGGAAATTTATTGACATGGAAATTTATTGACATGGAAATTTATTGTCATGGAAATTTATTGACATGGAAATTTATTGACATGGAAATTTATTTACATTAAATTTATTTACTTTAAATTTATTGACATGGAAATTTATTTACATGGAAATTTATTTACATGGAAATTTATTTACATGGAAATTTATTTACATGGAAATTTATTTACATGGAAATTTATTTACATGGAAATTTATTTACATGGAAATTTATTTACATGGAAATTTATTTACATTAATTTTTTACATTAAATTTATTTACATTAAATTTATTTACATTAAATTTATTTACATTAAATTTATTTACATTAAATTTATTTACATTAAATTTATTTACATTAAATTTATTTACATGAGATTTATTTACATGAGATTTATTTACAAGAAATTTATTTACATTAAATTAATTTACAAGAAATTTACTTAAATGAAATTTATTCACATGAAAAAAATATACATAAGTTTATTTACAAGAAATTTATTTACATTAAATTAATTTACAAGAAATTTACTTAAATGAAATTTATTCACATGAAAAAAATATACATAAGTTTATTTAACATAAATCGTGTTTTACATAATTCGTGTTGTCCTTGTTCGCCCGAGCAAAAGTATTTCCAAGCTCAGTGGTTTGTCGGAGCGTCTGAACGGCGCTTTAGCTGACCGCAGGCTCGGCTCGTGCTATTTTACCCCCACACACTACCCGAGCCGAGCCACGAGCCAAGCCAAATATCTGGAAGTGACAGATCAACACGAGCCGAGCCACGAGCCTGATTGCACGGCTCGTGGCTCGGCTCGAGGACCCCACACACTACACAAACTGGCTCGGGGCTCGGCTTGTTTGCTAAGGCTCGGCTCGTGGATCGTGTAGTGTGTGGGGGCCTTATATAGAGAGCGATGGTTTATTAATTAAACATAAATTGTACATTTTTTCAATTAATTGTGTCCTTCATTTTTTCATTAAAAGAAACACACGCTTGTCTCTTACTTTTGATAGCCCAAAAATGTGTAAATAAGTTGTTATTATTTGCAGCTTTTTTCCTAATAATTGAATTTGATTCGAATTTCGTGCGGTATTATGGGTGACAACGACTATCAGTTGGTAAAATTTGAGCTTTGTCATGTTCATTAAATCTACAGATGTAAAGTTTTGAAATTTTGTCCCATAGTTTCGGACGTTACTGTATTTCATAAATTTTGATTTTTCTTAATTAACTGACAACAAATGAAAGAAGTTAACTTTATTCCAGAAATCCTGATCCGTATATAATTGAAAAAATTGTCAGATGATGAGATTCGTTATCAATAATCGAAGATTAGTGTATCCTCTTGGAATATTTCTATTATTTTTTGCTATTTACAACCTATCTCATCAACTGCGGGAAGAGACGTTTATTACGGAACCTGAAGAGCTGCTAAATAACCATATTGATGAAAATCAATATTTAAATGATAAGTTTCATCAAGAAAAGATGAATAATATTAAATTCATTGATGAGTGTCTAATCGTTATTTGGACGAGCTTTTTCGGGTCCAAGGCTTGGTTCACGGATAGAGCTTTCAATCTAGATTTGGACGGAAATAATTGCCCGAACACCAAATGCAAATTTAGTCTGGATAGAAACAAAGTTTCAAACGCAGCTGCTGTTCTCTTCCATGGCATCGATTTCAATATAAATGACATCCCTCATAGCAGATCACAAGAACAGATCTACATTTGGTTCGACCTAGAATCTCCGCACACTCATCATGTTAAGGGAGGTTCTCACATATCGCCATTGTTAAAGGAAGGTGGAGCTGGATCTAAAGGATTCTTTAACTGGACGTTCACTTACCATTCACTGTCAGATGTTACAGTTCCTTATGGTTACGTTGTACCCAATCAAGTAGGTAAGTGAAATTTATTTGTAAACCACATAACCAGTCGAAAACTGCATTGAACATAACTCTGATGCATAAGAGATTATTTTGAATAACTGTTCGAATGAAGATGTATACATTTGAATTCATCATTATATACTCAAATAAACAAGCAGCAAATGAACGTCAATCACCTGTATTACCGTTTACTATTCCATTCCTGTGTTTAGAAGTTTGTGATTATTTTTCATAGCATTAATATAGGAATTCAGGTTAATTATTAACAAGAATAAATTTAAAGAAAGTTATCAAGGACCTCGCATCAACTAAGGATTCTGAGTAGAAGCGAAAGTAATAATTAATAAGTATTTCGGAATTCTACCATAATTATGAATCACATTGAGCATCAACTTACCATTTCTTTATTAAGTAAGACCCGTATGTGTAAGTTGAAGTTAAGGTTTATTCTATTCTAAGCAGATTTATTCTAAAGAGAATGAGAATGCCAACGAGTTTATATTTCCACCAGAATAACTATCATATCAATTATTGTTTCAAAACATACCTTGTTTTTTTTTATTATTATTGGTTAACACAAGATGTTTCGAGAGTAAATTTAAAGTTTTGAAATAGGTATAAAATAGTGTAGAACAATGTTCTAGCCATTGTACGTTGTACTAAAGTACTTCGATTAGGTCTAACCGAATTAGTATGTCTAGACCGAGTTGAGGATTGAAGATGAACTCCTTTGAGTAAAGTTTAAGTGCAAGTTTAAAAACACCGGTATTAATTTGGTAAGTATGATTAGCACCAAAGTTGAAGAATCGTTAGAAACTGACAGTCACAAACTCTTGTTGACTATACTTGAGAAGTGACATAAGCGCCATCGGGTTGTTAAATTCTTAGCAGCTATATATTTATACATGGATTCAAGCCCTTTTATAAGTAAAAATTACTTTTCGAGTAAAAATTACTAGGCGTCTTATCCTATATCATAAGAATGAAAATATTACTATATTAAATGAGTATTAGTATCAAATAAGAACATTTACATATTAGTATGTAAAATTTATACATACTAATTGATTTTTACTACAGGTCCAGTCTCTAAGGACTCGCGACAGAGTTCAACGAAACCTAAAAAACTTGCTGCTTGGTTCTATTCCCACTGCAATACAGATTCTGGTAATACAAATTACATAACAAGTAATGATCACGAATTTTTTTTTTATCCTAGGATTCTTCCCTATTGAAATATAGTTGCATTAACGGCAATTATTATATATAATTGTCAAGATTTTAAAGTAATTAAATATGAATGCTAACTTACTGTTTACCTATTATCCAAAATATTTCATTCTATAGGAAGAGAGATATATATAAGGGAATTAGAAAAGTATATTCCTGTTACCAAATGCGGAGTATGTTACCACCCTAACCAACACGAGTGTCCACCAAAAGGAATGGAAGGAATGAAATATGTGGCAAAGAATTACCACTTCTACCTCTCCTTTGAGAACAGCAAGTGCAAGGACTACATCACTGAGAAGGTATTTTCCACATAAATTGGTGTTAACTATATATCAATCTTCAATCAGAGGGTATTCAGTAGAATTAAGAGAACAAAATAAAATGATGTTCAATTGAGTATCCTGTATGAAAATAATTCTTAAGACCCATGCAATTGAATGTGCATCTCTCTATATTTGATACAAACATATACAGGGGTTGGACAAAATTATTGAAACATTTGTCAAATCTGGTGAAAGCATATATAATATGCAGTTGGACCCCTTTAGCCTTCAATGCAACTGCAATACATCTCGGAATGGAAACATAAAACTTCTTGACTTCTTACATGAAATTTTCAGTTACTTTTCCACCAAAAACCTGCTCCAGCTCCTCCAGACAGGAAGGATGAGGATAGCGATTTCTAACTTTTCGCTCGAGTTTACACCATGATTGTCTTGATATCCGGAGATTGAGATGGCGATTCCATGAGTTGCAGCTCAGTTTCATGCTCTTCATTCTATTTCGCAACGATATGGGCAGTCTGGATCGGAACATTATCTTCTTGGAAGATGAAGTCACCTTCAGGAAACAGAGTTTGGCATACTGGATGCAACTGATCGCCCAAAATGTTCAGGTAATCGTTGTTGTTGATCCTAACATGCAAGACAACAATTGGACCAAAAGAACTCAACGATACGGCTTCCCAAACCATTATTGAGACTCTTCTGTGTTTCACCGTGGGAAGAAGAGAGCTCACGGCAGCTACCTTGAGCTGCCTTCACCCGAAAAATTCGCCCATAGCCGGAAATAAAGAAAAATTGGACTCATAAGATACTCATAAAAATGGAATTCTAAGAGACTCATAAAAATGGACTCATAAGAGACTCATAAAAATGGACTCATAAGAGACTCATAAAAATGGACTATAAGAGACTCATAAAAATGGACTCATAAGAGACTCGTAAAAATGGACTCATAAGAGAATGTTACTCGCTCTCACTGATCTGGAGACCAGGTTTTGTGGTCAAATCATCCATTTCTAAACGTTTCTAGAAAAAGGCAGAGTTTCCTGATGATGGCTCTTCCATGGTATTCAGCTTTATAAAGCTCACGACAAAACATTTTGGTACAAACTGAATTGCTTAGATGCCCACTCAACAATGCACACACAGAGTCGCCGCAGTTCGCTGCTGTTCCATCAAAATACGATTTACTGATCTCCTATCTCTATAAGAAAGCTGGGAAGGCCGACTAGAGTTTCTCCGATTGTTGAAGGTTTTTCCCTGTATTTAGATTTGTGTCATCGTTCTCGATATAGTAGCTTTCGAAAACCTCAAAAGTTCAGTGGTTTTGGTGATCGGTGCTCCTGCCATGCTAGCACCAACATTTGCACTTTTTATAAATGTGTTACCTGAATATCAAATAAATCTGAAATACTACTTATTTTCAGTGACTATATACCAGATCAATAAACGTATCAATAATTTGGTAATAACTGAAATTGCGAGATGAAGTAATAAAAACAATAGTGTTCCAATTTGCGCAGCCCCTGTAACACACAACTTTATTATAACTGATGTGAATTGTGCATTTTACCTCCGCCAATATATAATAAAGGTTGGGATTAAAATGGATAAACTTATGATCAGTAAGCTCTATATAATTCACTCTATTTCGTAACAGGCGTGGTTTCCTCTGAAAGCAGGAGTCATCCCTGTTGTTTATGGAGGAGCGAACTACACTCACTATCTTCCACCGGATTCCTTCATAGATGCTGGCAAACTAACTCCTGAAGAACTGGCTCAGCTTCTGAAAAGGTGTTTACTCTGAGAGCTATAAATAATTATGAACTAAATTATTCAACGAGTACAGTTCAACTAATATTATATATAAGCTCCGATATTTTTGCAGTATATAGATAGTTCATGTAATTTTTGAGCAACTTGTATAATGGCTGTAACAAAGTTGAAGATTAAGCGTGATTTACAAAAGGGTTGGTATCAATGAAATTTAGTGAACTATTTTATGAACTATTTATTTATTATATAGTGAACTACTTATAAGAACTATTTCAAAAGTATATTATTATACCAAACCATTAACGAACGTCACTCAACTATTCCCTCTTGAATTAATTAGCTGTAAATGTCCTCATGAAGACGAATAATACTTTTATTAATTTGTTCTTATCATTCATGGTAATGAATCGTAGGGATTCATTTCAGTTCAATATTCATTGCATGTAAGAAAGCATTGGCTTCCATCGCGAGAGGTTATGCGAGAAGTCCTTCCCTGTCTCTATGGCAGATAATGCTATGAAAATTAAGTTGCAACAAGAATCAACATAAAAGCTCCTCAAAGAAATGGTTTTCTTAATTGATATAGAAACAAAATGAATGTTTAATAGGAAAATGATAAGCCTAAAAATTTGTAGGAAACATTTTGTGATTACAAAATTCAAAGAGGGAAGGGGATTAGAAAATGAAGAATAAAAATTAATATCATGCTCAAAATCAAATTAATATGATTGTTTAATATGATCTTATTCCAATAGATTAGCCAACAGTCCTTCAGAATTGGCCAAGTTCCATGAATGGAGAGCCAAGATGGATATTGAAGTGCGGCCAACTTGGTGTCCTCTTTGTACTCGTTTACAGCAACACAAGAGGAGGAAGGGACCGCCTAAAGTGATTAAAAACTTGCTCTCTTGGTGGGTAAATGTCAACGATTGTCAACATGGCTTATCTGATTGAGCAGAAAATTTGAAAAAAGCTTTGAAGATATCTGGAAACAGTTGCTACGATTCTTAACTAATGATTAAATAAATTTTAGTTAATCAATTTAATGAAGTTATGTGCTGCATTGAAATCATCAGCTAGGTAGTAGTAAATTCATACTCCCTCTGGTCGGAAATAGTAAGTACATAGTCAGAAACTGTTCGTATTTTAGTTCTGTGTCTTGTATTTTGACAGTTTGCCTGAATAACTCAGAATTTCTAGAGAATAGCGTAAAAATCTGAACCAGCGACATAAGCTGGAATTCATTCTAAACAAACCGTTCGAATTTTTTTTTTTTCAATGTTGGATACCACATAGAACAGTGACATTGTCTAACTGACTAACCTTCCGTCTTAGATACTCCCCTACCTTGTGTATTGCTAATACCGTACCTTTTTGATATCATAGTAAAAGAATAACTTGTCCATCTCTAGAATTATTCCAGTGGGATCTATATACTGGTCGTTAATTTGAGTACTGTTGTATTTTTGATGTGTCCTTCATAGGTATATACTATATACATTATTTTAGAAATACATTGTATTAAGGCTTGCCTATTTTAACAACTCAAAAATCATAACCTTTTCAAAAGCTTTTCCTTAAGATCTAGCTTAGTTTTTATAGGCATTGGTAGGGTAATCTTTAGAAAAGTAATTTATATACCCTGTCCACAATTCTATTTTTCTTTGGTTTTAATGTCTTCCATTAAAAAAATTATACTACTAAAATTAACTATTTCTATTTTTATATAGCTACACTCTATATTTATTTATTTAAATGATTTAATAAAACTGTTTTAAATGACATAAATATAATATTGATGATTATTGATAATTTAGAAACGATTTTAGAGCTGCAAAGGATAATGAAAATAAACCATAAAAACCAAATAAACCATGGTATTTTTAGCTTGGTTTAAGCCATTGTTCAAACCAATTTAAAAATCAAACCACCCTGCTGACTCCAAAGCGCATATTACAGTACAGAAAAATTCGAAATTGAATGAAATACAGTATGTGAAATTTGGTACGAGCATTAAAAAGTCCGTCCGTATATTGTTAATCTAAAATATTCTTGTAACGTTGAAATTATATGTATGGCTAACTTGTATTTTCTGTCGGAATCATGTTTGGTTAAACTTTAAAGTCTTGTGCACAAGGTATATCCGACAAAAGTGAAAACTATGGGCACCAGCTATACTGACCTGGGAGAGTATATAAAAACATCGGAACAGTTTCACTGATGTAGGTACATTATTTTACTTTCATATTGTCAGGAATTAGCTACTTCAAATTTGGAATCTAATTCCGTTTTGAAATACAGAGTAGGCCACAGAAATGACAACACTCTTAAATATTAAATTACTCAGTAATCAGAAGCCTTAGAAATATGAGCTTAGTCTAAATATCATCGTTAATTCATGTACTTTTGACCCTAGTAACCTAGCTCTCATCGAAAAATAATAACTTTAATTCTAAAACGATTTTGAAGCTGACTTCTACTTTTACACATAATTACATGGTTAGACAAACGACCGTGATAAATAATAAGATACCCATTTTATGAGCATTTTACTCCTTTGTAGAACTGAATAACCTTAGTTCTTAAATATTATATTTCTCTAGAATTTTTAAATTTATAGTGCAGAGGACCTTTAAGATATGTTGTAACACTTCACATTGAAAGATTTATCTGTAAATTCGTATTCATCTTTATAATTATTAGTGATGTTATAGCTAATTGAAGGTTTCAAATGTTTATTTGTTAGTTCTCCATTTATGCCTATAAATTTTACAGGTTACCATATATAAATTCCAATTTAGTTGATCTTAATCTACTATTTTCCTTTTTAATTCATTGCATGAATGATAATTCTTCATTGGAGCATGGGATCTGATAATCTTGACTAGGCTTTTAAAATCAACAGTACTGATCCCTTTTCATTGTTCTGAGGCTGCCTATAGGTAGATTTCCTTTTGTTCTGTTATAACTAATGTTTTTTTTGTTGTTGTGTTTGACATTTTTTCTTCTGCTTCCTTTTGTATCTTTCCTATACTTTTTCATCTTCTTTCTGCTTTGATATATCCATTGGTAAGCAGACTGACTGCCTAGGTCTCTTATCCATGGTAAGCAGACTGACTGTGTAGGTCTCTTATCCATGAGTAAGCAGACTGACTGTGTAGGTCTCTTATCCATGGGTGAGCAGACTGACTGTGTAGGTCTCTTATCCATGGGTAAGCAGACTGACTGTGTAGGTCTCTTATCCATGGGTAAGCAGACTGAATGTGTAGGTCTCTTACCCACGGATAAGCAGACTGAATGTGTAGGTCTCTTATCCACGGATAAGCAGACTGACTGTGTAGGTCTCTTATCCATGGGTAAGAAAACTGACTGTGTAGGTCTCTTATCCATGTGTGCCTATTCTTGCCTTCCATGCGCTGGGTCGACACGGTTACCTGTGGTAGCCGAACCCTAACTTTGTTATGGTTACGGACAACTTTTAAACCCCTAAAATAATATTAATAATGATTCTTCTTTGGTTATGTAGGTAATACTGATTATAATTTACGTTGAGTTAAGGATTAACATCAATTAAAATGCATCCTTCTCTGTTTGTACTTTTTATTTACAAACTATAAACTTCATATTATATAATCTTTATATAAACTTTAACAAGAAAAAAAAAACAATGGACAGCACAGATAAAACAAAACAAAATTAACAATAACATTGACAAAATGATGAACAACTATATAACAATGGTTTTGATTGCAGTAACAAACTATATTTATATTAAATGATGTTAATTCTAAATTAACACGACTGATAAAACAAATAATTTTGATCATAGAGCTTTAAAAATAACAACTATACAAATATAATAAAAACTCATTGAAACATAATTGGTTTCGATTGATGAACGATTACTTTAAAAAAAAGTTTTTCTTTCTATGCTATGGTCACATGACATAGATCGTCAACGATTACATAATTATCTCTGTTAAATTTCGATCCATTTAATAGTAATAATAACAATGTCTCTCTTAAAAGCTAAAATAATTACCAACACTTCCACAAGTCAACACTCTCTTTGGAAGATAAATACGTATAAACTAAGCACACTATTTACATAAACAATAGCACGATGAATCGGAGGTGGGAATATTGCCTATTTAACAAGATATTCTAACGTCTTCTATTTCAACTGCAATCTAAAGAAAAGAAAAACTTAAACTGTTGGATATACTAGCTGTAGTCAGGTGGAAGTAAGTTCCTATGGATTTTATTAAAGGTTTCTAATTTTTTAGACCTTTTCGCTTTTTCTTGATTCCTCCTGGAAAGTAGGAAGTGGTTTGAGTTCAAAACTGTTGTTATTTTTGCTTTATCTGACACTGTGGTGTAGGACATGGAAACTGAAGTGGACATGGAGGTAGATGTGAGAATATCATTTGGACTCGGTGTAACCTGCACGTCATGTTCCAATGACGCTGCGTGTGGACGATACTTCATGGGTCTTATGAATCTCGAATTGACAACTGGTGAGAAAGCATTCTTCTGAAGACGTTGTTTCCTACGCTCTGCATCTTTCTGCTCATCCCAAGACTGGATATCATTTTGATTATTGCTGACTAAAGAAGAGTAGAGTCTTTTTTGGTTAGGTGGGGCGGAAGGTGTGTGAAAATGGTGGTTAGAGAACAGGGAAGTTAGTTTAGTAGAATTGTTCGAAGAAGAAATGTAAGGAGAGTTATTCCTTTTCCCACGTTGATTTGATGAATAATTAAATCGATGATAGTTATGGTTATTGTTAAAATTCAGGTTTGTTAGTTGAGATGTCGTTCCTGTGGACATTGTAATTCAGTTTAAAAATATGGTAGTGGTCATAGCAAAATTGTATATTTTCAGTACAATTATGTTTAGTCATTATAGGTTTATCATGCAATTTTTGGATTCAAATTGAATTTATTTAATGGAGTAAAGCTGTCTTTATTTAGGTGTTTATTATCATAAATTGAAATAAATTTAGATTGTTAGAAGATGATTAATGTTAAAATTAATGTTAGTTACCATTATTAGTACCAGATATTGGTCTACGCCTTATACGAGCACCGAATGTTGTCCCAGATGCAGAATTATCTGCAGATCCACTTAAGGATTTACTTCTGTTACTGGAATTCGAAACTGAACTCGTAACGCTGGTGCCTTTAACCCTGTTGAAAAAAATTTAAAATCAGTTTCATTTGATTTATCACTTACTCACGGCATATCCAACAAATTTTGGTTTGTTGAAAATAAACCGTTTTTTACAGAACTATATGGCAACTTATCAATTCTGTTAATGTCTGTCTACAAATGAGTCTACTAAAAACATCGTTTTTTATCTTGTCAGGTGCTTGTCATTTTGAACAAAAAGTTGTAACTTACGTTAGTCGTTCCTTCCCATTTGTTACTTTTTCAATAAGCTCGTCGTCGTTAGGTAATTTCCTAGTTTCTTCTTTCGGTTTGATCATCTCTATTGATGGAGGTAATGTTGCTGACACTACAGAAGAATTTTCGGTAGGGGAATTTGTAATTTTTTTCTTAATAATTCTACCTCTTTGTTTAAATTTCCTTTGTGCATTCCTTGGTCTGGCTCGTCGTCTAGCACCAGGTCTCCTAAGAACTGGTCTAAGTCTACTCATTCGAGTTGTTGTCGTAATTATATCTGTCGTAGTTTCTTCGGTCGTCTCACTAGATTTGTCTGTAGATTCGTAATTTGATGTCGTAGTAACTAATGAGGCAGATTTTGTAATTTTTAGTTTGGTTTCAGGTTTAGCAACTGGTTTGTAGGTAGTAATACGACTGGTTGTTGTTTCTGGAAGATAAGTGGCTTTTGATTTTTTGGTTGGCTCCTTAGTTGTTGTACTAGATGAAGGTATTCTGCGTCTCGAATTTGTAATCTTTTTATTCGGTTTTATTTTATTGACTTGTTTTTTATCATCAGTGTGCCTTGAAGTACGAGTAGAATCAAATTTGAATGATCCAAAATTAACCACAACTCTTTGTCCCGGGCTGGTATAGTGAACACTAGCCTCATGAGAGTCGGGTGTTGGTATTTGCGGCTTCTTAGAGCGTAAAGATTGTGAAGAAACGACTGATTTTGGTCTTGTAAATGCGTTTCTCGTTGCAGGTCTCAGAGTTACTCTCTGTGTTTTAGAACTTTTGGTTGGGGAATCTTTTTGTTCTTCTGAAGAATCGTATTTGGTTGTTGGTCTAGATGTTACTCTAGACATTGCTAGTTTTTCATCAATATCCTTTTTGGATGATTTTGTTTTCATTCTGATAGTTTTCGGTACTGCTGTTGTTCTCTGAGACTGTTCATTCGTTTCAGAACTTAATTCTTCTTCCTCTGTTACGATCCTCACGTGTGGCCATGTTCCTACTGTTCTGGTTTTTGATCTTGATTTAGAGTTGGTCACTTTTCTTCTAGAAGAATTTTTCTTGTTTTTGTTGATCACCAAAAGTTTGCTGTTTTGTGCTCCTAATTTTGATGATTGGTAAGTTACCTTCTCATCAGATTCTTTCCGTGCACTTGAATTAGGTGCAACTTTAACGAATTTATTTGATGAAGAAGTTGGTCTAGATGAAACACCAGCTGAACTAGCTAAGTCTGCGTCTTCAGTACTGTAAAATGAATAACGTCTAAACTTGTGTCCAAACTAAAAGTTAGTTAGTCGGGAGTTCGTAATACTCTCTCAAGATGGTGTTAGTAAATGTCTTCTTCGGATCTCGATTTTGGTAATGTAGGTGGGTATTGTACAACGTAATGTTCGTTTTGATGTCTCTGTCAATTCTATTTACAAAATAGGATACTACTCTACAACTATCTACTTCAAATAATATCTACTAATTGGTGCAGTTGAGGAATGTATCAACCATTACGAAACTATCAAGGTGCATTGCAAATGTAATTCTAGTGGAGCTATGAACATCACTTCCTGATCAGGAAAGTTTTCCTTTAAAGCTAGTTTTTTTAAACTAAATTTTAATGCACAATTTAATAAGTAAGAATGTTTGCTTTATGAATCTAAAAAGTAGTTGGAATTATTCATAACAATATATTATGTGAAATCATCTCAGAAAAATAGCTTCGTGATGGTTGATTTATTTTCTAAATTGAAGTGAAAACTACAATGTGCATACTAAATCAGTGAACAAAAACGCTTAGAGTAATTAGAAGTTTAAAATAGTGAAAATTTGACTATAAACCAAGAGGTATCTACAATTACATCTGATATTATTCACATTTATTTTTACAAGTAATAATTTACCTTAATTGTTTTCGGAGATCTCCTTGACCTTGGTTGACTCTTCTGCAAATAAATATAATCCTCATTAATCGTTAAATTCAGATATAGTTGGTATAGGAAGAGCGGTTATTTTCACTTCTATTCCTAATATAAATTGATGTTGTGCAATGATATAATATACAAAGTTATTTATAAAAATTAGTTGAATATCAAAAGAAAGGTTATTATTATCACAGCAATGCTCAACATCTTTGATATTCATCGATAATCAAGTCACTATGTATGTGTTACTATTTCATGTGTATTCATTTCTACTTGTCAGTCCATGCAGTCTGAGTGAAACAGTGAGATATTCAGCTACTCTAGAGTCTCTAATACTCAAGTTTCAATTGAGTAGCTAAGCTATATTACTGTCACTAGTAGACAGTTCATAATCTAAATCTACAAGTTGAAGTACTCTTCATTTATACTTACTTCGGCAATTCTTTTTCATATGATTCATCTTTGATATTCAAAGAAAATGGTGGAAAAACTTGGTCTTGCGGTTTACTAGGTTTTTCTAATGGAACTTTGCTCATATCTGCAGTTTTAACTAAACTAGAAGAAGGAATTTGCCTTCTTGGTTCTTCTGGAGCTTCTGGGCCGAATGAATTCTCTAGCATTTTTTCCAATTTTTTCATCCTCTTATCACTAACCGCTACTTCATTTTTGGCTTTTGCAGAAGTAGTTGACGGAACTTTTTTATTCTGCGATCTACTGCTTCTTACCACACCTTCACTTGTATCTATTCCTAATGGGCGGGGTTCTGAAATACCAACTTGTTTGGGTAGACTGACACCAACTACCTCTGTATTTGATAAACCTATACTATTGGTAATTGCTGTATTGATTCTGGTTTGATCTAAATTATCAAGTTTGAAAATAAAGCGTGAGTCGTCGTCATCATCATCTTCTAATGATCTATCTCTTTGAGAATTTGAAGATAATGGTTGAGGATTTGAAAGTCCAATTTCTTGAGGTGAACTAACTCCAATGAATTGTACGTTCGAAAAACCAACATGATTAGGCTGTCCAGAATTACCTCGCGATTGGCTGATGAATCTAGTATTACCTAAACTATTCTGCCTGAAGTTATTATGTGAAATCTCAATTGATTGATCTTCGGTGCTAAAATCAAGTGATTGAGGATTTGATATACCTGCTGATTGAGGTAAACTAACTCCAACAACTTGAACGTTAGATAAACCGACATCACTAGCTTGCCCTGCATTGCCACGAGATTGACTTATAAATCTAGTCTGATCTAAACTATTCTGCCTGAAGTTATTACGTGAAATCTCAATTGATTGGTCTTCGGCACTAAAATCAAGTGATTGAGGATTTGATACACCTGCTGATTGAGGTAAACTAACTCCAACAACTTGAACGTTAGATAAACCAACATCACTAGCTTGCCCTGCATTGCCACGAGATTGACTTATAAATCTAGTCTGATCTAAACTATTCTGCCTGAAGTTATTACGTGAAATCTCAATTGATTGATCTTCGGTACTAAAATCAAATGATTGAGGATTTGATACACCTGCTGATTGAGGTAAACTAACTCCAACAACTTGAACGTTAGATAAACCGACATCACTAGCTTGCCCTGCATTGCCACGAGATTGACTTATAAATCTAGTCTGATCTAAACTATTCTGCCTGAAGTTATTACGTGAAATCTCAATTGATTGATCTTCCGTACTAAAATCGAGTGATTGAGGATTCGATAAACCTGCTGATTGAGGTAAACTAACTCCTACTACTTTAGCGTTGGATAGTCTTAAAACACTTGGAGGACTGGCTTGCCCAATTGACTGTGACAGGAATCTACCTCTTTGTGATTGACTATTCACATTTCGAAACTCTGATTCGGAAGTAGAACCTTCTGATAATCTAAAGTTGTAGGATTCAGGAGTCATCACTTGTCCAATGGTGCTTCCCAAAAGCATTGCTGGGAAAATGGCTGAACTACCTGCTCCATTACTCCTTGGAGTATCTTCTGGCTCAACAATTGAGTTTTGTCTAATCTGAATATCGTCCGACCCAGAAACTACATTGTCATCGTATTGATTATTAGTTTGAAAAGTATCGGTAAAGTCTTCGGAGTTTAAAGCAGTTTGAAAAGTAGGTATAAGCTGTTGATGTGAGCCTTGTCCAGAGTTGAAGTTGTTTGTCGCCTGGTTCTGCGTCAATGAGCTGAGGGGACGTGCAAAATGATTATCGGTTACATGCGTTCTTATGTAGTCTAAGTAATGTAGTAATCTCTGAGTCAATAGTGTTATAAAAATGTATATTAGTAGTACGATAAATCAATATTAACCAGAGTTTCATTATTATCTAACGAATCCAATTACTGACCTTATTATAATCACCATAATTAGAATATATAATGCCTACCACATGCATATAATTAAATAGTATTATAATGATAAGATCTGGTTGTACTATACAATAGTATTCACTTTTGTATTAGAATTTACATTTAATCGTGGTAGAGCTAATGTGCAATCAATTTGAATTTCATGATCACATTCAGTAAAATATGAACATCAACTTCCTAAAATATAACATTCAACTTGCAAGTCGTGCTGAGAACACCCATGCATATTAAATTATAATATCGTTCATATTCTAAAGTGCATATCTATGTAAGTTTCAGTAACCATCATTAGAAATCAATCTTCGTATGTTAACTTTCAAACAATGGATTTAGTTACAAAATCATTTTAACGAAATGCTTCATCTAATACTCACCCAAATGATTGAGAGCCACCTGACAAAGAGACGAATTGAGGTTGAGAAACTGAAATGACTTGTGGTTCGCTGATACTTCCATCGGTTGTCTGGGATCGTCCGAATGATTGTCGTACAAATTGACTTTGGCCAACATTCGATTGAGAATTCCCATTGAATGTATTTTGAAAATCACCAGTACCAAATTGACCTTGATTGGGTGTCAAATACTGTTGTTGTACTTGTGGCTGTGATATTCCCGAAAACTGAGGCTGAGAAACACCGACTACTTGTGCTTGTGAAATTCCAGAGAACTGAGGCTGCGAGACACTGACTACTTGTGGCTGTGAGACTCCCGAAAACTGGCTCTGCGATGAACCAGATACTTGCTGTGAAGCACTAACAAATTGAGATTGACCGACATTTACAGCCTGTTGGAACGATTCTCCACCTTGCTGCCTTGTAGGTTGCGAGGCACCAACAAATCGCGGCTGGCCAACATTAACCAATTGTGGTTCAGAAAGAGACAAAAATGTTGGTGCACCTGCATTTCCATGACTTGTGTCAACTAATTGTGGCTGTGACACTTGGACATTCTGCCTCACAAAAGCAGGTTCTAGTTGAGAGATGCCAAACGAGTCGCCGGATGATTGCGATGATGAATCGTATTGATTCTGTTGATTTTGGGAGTTCAGGATAACTCCTGAATTCTCGTTAGAGATCAAACTGAAATAAATAAAATCGGTATTATTTAACGTAATTGTTTTGTTATCTAGTCAGAATATACATCAGATAAATTTGTAAGTCACTCAAACCTTTCTGTACATCGTTGGTTTTTTCTTATTTTTTTAACACCCATGCAGTCAATAACGAGGTTTGTTAGTGTAGAATGAAAAGTTATTAGCTATAGGAAAATAGCAAGAAAATATATTTACAGAAATTTAGTTTAAAAAGGACCTATTGAAAATGTCGCTTTGTAATTGAGAATCTTTATAAATGCGAATATTTACACTTTCATCTTAATGACTGATGTATATGTAATAGGTATATTTGTAGAAGATCAATAATTATTGTTACGTTGTGCTGAAAATCTTATAGAAAAATCAGGTATATCCACGTATGACTAGGAGTTGAACTAAAAATAGTTCATGAACAGTTTGAATGAAAACGTAAAATTTATAAAAACCACCGAACATTCATAATACGAATTCATAACTAACATAATTTGGGATATCATTCTGTTTTTTGAAATTTGTTCATGATCTTTAACGGTTCTTATACTTGGTCTTTTCTTAAAAGGGAATTTTTTAACAAATTGTGAATATCAATATTATTCAATACCAAATTTGCTAGATCATCAGTTTTATCTGCATCGTTTGAGTTTCTGGTGTGGGTGGATATCACAGTTACTGTTTTGGTAACCAAAGATGTTTTAGTTTTTGGAATCTCTGTCACCATTTTGCTTAAAATGCTTTCTGAGACTGGAGTAGTATTTGTTAACAATGGTTTCAGTGAAAGTATATTTGAGAAAGATTCATCCATTGTATCACTACCAGTTACAAAATTTTCTAAATAAATTTTAATTAATTCAGGATTTAAACTCTGTAAATACCGTATTGTATTTGATTTATCTGGTTGGTTTAGTAATTTTTGTTTGAAAATGTTTGATAAGTGTTGTTCAGATGTATTCTGTAAATCAGTTATTGTTTTGTCATTTAACTGAGCATCCACTTTTATTTTATTTCGTTTTTTACGTAGTGAATTACTAAGATCTCTGCCAAACAAAAAAGAAATTGAAGGCAGTTCTTCCAAATAATCTTCATCCAATGATGAAATATCTTCAAAATCATCCTGGAAATCTGAATAGGTGTCAAAGTATTCTTCAAACTCGAAGCCCTTTGGTTTATTTCTTTTGTCGTTAGATTTATTAGATGTCAATTCAAAAAGTGAGCTGTACTTCAACTCGTCCATAAAAGTGTTGCGATTGGAGAACTCTGCATTCGTTGAGAAAAGGGGAAGTAAGGAAGAGAGTCTAGTCCGAAGATAATTACTCTTGGAAAGTTTTTGATCAGAATCAATGATCAATGAACTATTTCTGATGTAAATTGGAGAAGATTTAATCAGATCAGGGTCTACTTTGAAATCTTGTGATGAGTTTACTTCCGTAACTACTTCTTCCGTACCATTCACATCAATGGGCTTTGTGTCATTATCAGTATCTGCTGAATCAATCATCGGAGATGGAGTAGTAGGCACACTAGAATTAACAGTGGTTTTGTTTTCAAGCGGTATGTCATTAATTGGAGGTATGGTTGTAATCATATGCATTGGAGGAGCATAACCTGGATACGTAGGTGGCCCATATCCTGGATATCTTGGTAGACCATATCCTGGATACATAGGAGGGCCATATCCTGGAGGATGTTTTGGTGGATGATAGTATGAATGAACAATTGGTCTATAGGTTTTATGGAGGAATGGAGGTATGTTCGGTTTGATATCAGCTTCTTTGAAAACGATTCCTTTTTTGGTTGCGGGAGGTGTTGTCGTTGGAGCAGGATCTTTCTTTACATAGGGCGGATATTTGTTCACTGGTTGAATAAAATCAGGTTTCGACGGTGTGAAAAAATTTGGTTTACTGTAAGGTGAAGAAGATCGTCTCCAATTTTGTTCAATTTTGGTGGTGGGTATATTTTGCATTAAATTGTATGATGCGAGGGGGAAATTTTCGTCGATTCTCAAAATTCTCTTCGATATTTCGTTACTTTCTGCGGTATAATAATTAGTGTGATGATTTTCATTAGTTTCAGTCCTGTTCCTGTTGGTAGATCAAAGCTGTTAGTATTGTTTGAACTTATGAGCTAGTTATTAGATTAACTTAAATGCATAATAATTTTAGTAATTCACCAGAGAAACTAAGTTAGTTTTTATCAATTAATGGTTAATGCAGCCTAAGAGTAAATTGCTATTACAAAACGCATGCTTCGGTTTGTTAGAAAAATCAGATATGTACAATGACAATTATTCACTACTATTCACTATATTAAAACCTCTTCATATTTCAATGAAGACAAATAATTAGTGGAGAAGAAAAGATAGATTAATTATTTAGAAAGATGAAGTTGTTATCGTTAGTAAGAAGTTAATTACTATTCATACCTCTGTAGCTGCTGCATATTGAAGCCTTGAGGAGCCTAAAAAATGAAAAAAAATTATGTTAATATTTAATTTCAGAAATCTAAATTGTGGAACCCCACTGAGACTTTTTTCATTGTTAAGCTGTATAATATATACTTATTATTTAATGAATTTAAAATAGCTAAATTGATAGTACATTAATTAAGAAAAAGAGCATTTCCCTACCCCATATGATGGTCTCATTTTGGTTATATCAATAATATAACACTAGTTAGGTACTCACTTCTCCCAAAAATCGTATGCTGACATCGTCGGCAAGTCCATGTGCAATGTTAGCGAACTGGTTAGCTGTAACCACCACTGGCTTGATGTTCTCTTGTTGGAAATTGCTTTGTTGGAAATTGCCTTGTTGGAAATTGCCTGCAAGTTGCAAACTGATGTTAGAACCTTTAGCTATCATTTCACACTAACATAATTTTGTCTATATTGTTTATTAACGTTAGAACAAGTTCAAACACGTTAGAACAAGATCAAACACGTTAGAACAAGATCAAACACGTTAGAACAAGATCAAACACGTTAGAACAAGTTCAAACACGTTAGAACAAGTTCAAACACGTTAGAACTTAAGTGACTGAATTTTTATATTGTATATACATATATAATCAACACTTCATTAATTATGTACAAGTTTTTGTTCCAAAAGCTCTGAAAAAGTCATGAAATGTCAAGATAATACCAATAAAACCCATTAGTTTTTCTCTAATAACAAAATAAAAAAAATTAGTATTTCAATGTTTATAGTAATTGAAATAATATACGAGAGAGAGAAATTTAGGTACTAAATGTTACCAATGAAGCTTGCCCAAATTAAAGCCTTTTTAAGCAATAATGCAAACATTTGCTTCTGTTCTACAAGACTACAAGTTACTCTGACTTAAAAATCACTGGAAAGATTTGTTTGCTCATTATTCTCACTCATGAAAATACTTTTTTGTCTATGATATGAATTTTAGTACAATTATTAAACGTAGAACACGGTACAATAGCCAAATATTTTACTGACACTTTGTCATATGAGCGTAGAGAATATTTTATATATTTTAAAAAATCCGGGGAACTTATCTGAAATCACGCAAATCCAAAAGGCCTTATTGGACAATCCTGAAAATAATTTTTAAATATCCCAAAATCTAGGTTACGTATATTATTCTAGTAAATATTGGTTAATCTCCAAATAATAAAGTATAAGAACTAGATTTGTCAATACTATAATTGTTTTCTACAGTCTAAAATGTGAAATAAGACCTTACCATCCAACAATAGTATAATTCAGAGAAAACCATAGAATTCTGAAAATCTCATTAGTGAATGTCAAGAATACCTTCTCCCATTTCAAGTTTTGAAATGATTGCCAAAAAAAGATAAGCAAAGTTTATCGAAGGTAAGCGGTCCAAGCGGTCCCAAACACGTTTGAACAAACCATATACCCGAAAAAGCTTATCCTACATACCATGGTTGTCAGATTGAACGATGTTCTGGCCTAAGTCAATGCTATCTGCGTCGTCAGAGATGAACGAACTCTGTATGTTCAGTGATTGGTCATTCGATAAAGATTGTTCGAATACAACCTGGTTAGACACTTGCAATGGTAATTGCTCGTCCAAATTAAGTGAGTGACCAGTCGAAGAAGAAAAAGCATGTGACACATGGTCTTGCTGTTGTGTCGTAAACGTTGCTGAAGAATCGTCAAAGAATGTTTCGGACGACTGTGGTTCAGGTAGATCGTCTAAATCTACCAAAGAAAATTGTAAATTGTTTGGAAGTTCTCGATTAAATGACGTCGTTACCGAACCTGATGATCCTTGGTTGCTTTCTCCAACTATGATGAGATTGCCTGATCCCCCAGATCCAACGTCTGATCCTCCTCGCAAAAATCTGTTGAGAAACGATTGACAAATTATTTCATTCGTAAATGAAGCTAAATTATATGAATATTTGTAAATTTTGTTATACTGAAGATATGAAAACTTACGCTGGTGGTAAGATATCGATGGGTGCAGGAGCCCCAGCATCTTCATGAGAATCGGGGAAGACGAAGGTACCAGGACCAACAGGTGATGTAATTATATCGTTATTGTCGTTTCCAACCGATGTTGTGAAAATTGGTTCTAATGGAGTGATGTAATTACCCGTTGGAGGTTCAACGATTGTTTGGGTTTCTGGCTGATTGAAAGTTTGTGGTGAGATGTCGATTGACTGCATTGGTACCCATCCCTTAAAGTCAAAGTCAACGCCGCTATCGCTATGGCTATTCTGTTCAATAAACTGAGTTGATGGTACGTGGATAGCAGTTTCTTGAACCACTTGTGGTTGAGATGGTAATTTTTGACTTTTCTGCGGTATATACACTGGAGGAACGTTCAATGATGTTTGATGCGATGAGATGACTCTTCCCTTCTGTGGTGGTGATGCATGTCCCGATCCTGTTATAGTAGCTGAATGGTGTGAAATAGGTCTCTGGGGAGCTTTAAGCAAACTAGGGACCCTCTGTGGGGGAGAGTATATTTGTTCTGGGGGTGGTGGGGGTGCGTAACCTTGAACTGGTGCTTTGGATCCTCCTTGTGGTCCATGTCCTTTGAAAATGACATCTGAAGGTTTTGGTGGTCCATGTCCGATAATGTTTGGACGATGAACTTGAGGGAAATGACCATGACCAATTCCAGAAGATCCGTGTCCATGAATTTGTGGGCCATCGCCGTAAGTTGCAGGTCTGTTATTGTGAATTGGAGGACCGTAACCCTTTGATATCATAGGGGGTGGGCCGTAAGATGGACGGGGAGCTCGATAGTTGTTCATTGGAATACCGTGAGATAACTTCGTTGGTGCATATATGAGAACTGGAACGGTTTCATCATATCCTCCACCTCCTTTCTTACCTCCTTTGTCTTTGCCGAAACTTACAAGATTTTTGAAGGCCTTATCATATTTATGACCGATATCTTTGATAGACTTCATCATCGAATCGAAGTAACCCTTTCCGTGATCCATCATTCCATACATATCGTATCCTCCGCCTCCTTTACCTTTTCCACCACCGCCATATCCGCCACCTCCCTTTCCTTTTCCTCCACCACCACCATATCCTCCGCCACCTCCCTTTCCTTTTCCTCCACCACCATATCCTCCACCGCCTCCCTTTCCTTTTCCTCCACCGCCATATCCTCCACCGCCTCCCTTTCCTTTTCCTCCACTACCATATCCTCTGCCTCCCTTTCCTTTTCCTCCGCCTTTTCCTTTTCCACCGCCATGACCATCAACAGGAATTAGTATAATCTCGGGAGGTGGAGGGAGACCGTATGTTTGAGGAGGGGGTCCATAAGTTTGAGGTGGTGGTCCATAAGTCTGGGGTGGTGGTCCATAAGCTTTGGGAGGGGGTCCATAAGATTGAGGTGGAGGTCCATAACCAACTTCGACATCATAATCGTAATCATAATAGTAATCATCTTCTCCTTTACCTTTTCCTCCTTTATCGAACATCCCTTTGATTTTCTTGAAAATGTCGAAATCCCAACCTTTTCCTCCACCATAACCACCACCTCCTTTTCCACCTCCTTTGCCCTTCCCTCCTCCATAGTCATCCTCAACCTCAACTAGAAGAATTTGTCCACCTAATTGGTTTGGGCGTCCGTAGTTCATCTGAGGGGGGCCGTAAGCCACAGGAGGGGGTCCATAGCTCGAAGATGCGTCCGATGACAGCACCAAGAACATCGACACCACCACGACAGCCGCCTGTAAATAGAAAATTCAATTAGATTATCGCCAACAATGCCTAGTTCATGGTTTTTAGATATTAATGTTTAACTTTTGCATGACTTCACCTTGTACCCGTAATTATTCAAGATAAACTTATTTATCTTTTCTCCCATATCCATGATATCAAGAAATTGGTAGATTTGTTTTTTCTTGGATGAAAAAAATTACTTTATTCTATCTATATATTTAGTATATATATGATATATATTATGTAAATACTTTTTTCAAGTAATTCTAATATTTAAAGTACTGTTGAGCTATCAAAGTTATTTTTAGATGTTAAAGTAAGTATTCAATCACAATTGGACATTTCATAATCCTTCACATAACTAATCTGTTGAAACTGAACAACTGGTTATCCACTACAGTCACAAGGGATAGGTTCTTAATTAACAGACAGTTCCACATTATCTAGCCTACAAAAATATGATCATTGTTTTTCTTTTATTCAAATAACGAGTGAAAATATAGTTACCTAGTATATATTTATTTCTTACGATAGTGAATGTGAAACCGTTTGTTAATTGGGAACCTACCCCATGTGACTATAGTGGATAACCAGTTTTCAGTCTTAGACATTAGTTGTGTTCGGTACCCTACAATGCACGACTGAGAAAGATGGCAATGCTTTTCTCATGGGGCAGAAAGTTACGTCAGTGGTTGACATTCCTTTGAAAATATCAGCAGCGTGAGTTACAACGAGTCGAAGTAACCAATCGTGATAATAAATTAGATGTGTGAATGTTAAAGCTTTAGAATATTGTTACTTGGAAGCTTTAAAACGTGTAGTATAATCTAAACTGGTAGGTAGTTGTTATCCAACGTGTAACATTTTAGCGGAATCTTCATTGGTAAAATTGTTCTAAAAAAGTTTATACCTACTTAGTACCTTAGATCAATTGGTTATCTAAGTAATTTTAAGTATTACATGATATCCAATTTTTAATTGATTTTTCATTCAAATTCTTGTACAAGATAATTAACCGAACTATTAATTAAATCTCATAAATATATACATATAAAACCTAAAACAATTTTTTTCAAAAACATTTTTATTTACAAAATGGAATTTACATATAATTCTCTTTTAAGGAAACCATGGTTCTTAAAGGTATTTCTTCATCGAAATCAAACCTACTAAAACACTGAGAAAAGTTGGTAAATATTTCGCCATTTATTTCAACATGTTCTCACCCAGTTCTCACACCAGGGTTGCTTCCTCGGTTGATCTTACCGTGCAACCTTTACAAAAGCAGCTATAGAATGAACTAATAAATTGTGACGACGCATTGTTGCGTCACGTTCCTTCTGTTCCAAGATACACGGAACACTGTAAGGAACACTGCCGTGGGAACATGCGACTGTGCTACCTAATATTTGTGCCAAAATTGTTAACTATGGGATGAAATAGCTTTTAACTTTGTAAATGTATTATTGGATGAAATAACTTCTGATTTAATTCATATATTGTTTATCCTTTTACAGATCGTATTGAAATGTAAAGAACTGTTGTAAATAGATTACTTACCTCTTGTTTATCCTAACACTATTTTCCAGAGTAGGAAGTGCAGTAAATAATTACTATGATCTAATTAAGAGACAATTAATTTCTTATACGAGAAGCAATCTTCATTTCGTAACTCATCTGTCGATCTTCTGTTTCTATCATTCCAGCTTTTCCTAATCTAACAAACTTAGTTAGAGGTAATCTAATAAAGTATTTGATTCATGTACAGTTTGCAAGTAAAGTCTCGTTCTAAGAGGTACAGGCAAATCATGTTGACATGTCCTATTGTACCATAAAATCGAAATGACTCAAAATCCCCATTTACCTAACCTATAGTACTTCAAAAAGTTATTTCCTTTACATTTTCTAGACTTTTAGTAGTTGTTACACTGTATTATTATTATTATTGTAATCATTGTCAATTTCAGTTTCCTGTTTTATTTTTGACTGATGCCTTGTTAAAATTCTACCAGATAAAACCATTCAAATAAACATGTATTGAATGCAAGAGAAAGTGGCTATAATTTATAAGATTACTACTGTATTGAGAAAAAAGTGTGTCATTTCTTGCCCTATATATTTAGCTGTTACTTATATTGCAAATGTATTATAATTTCTCCTAATACTGTGAGTGATATAGTAAAATAATTATAGTTATTTATATACATGTTTAAATCAAAAATGAATATATAAGATGTCGTGTAAAAAATTCACTTTTACTTATTTTTTTTTACTTTGCCTATGTCATTATAGTTTTTTTTTTTTACGGTGATACCAATAATTCATCATTAAAATGTTATTCTCTTTAAAAACTATTGTGTAAGCCATTCTTCAAAATATTATTGCTGTACTTCCAATCCTTACGTGGAAAATATTGTGATTTGTTTCATAAGAACTACATTCAGTCAAAACGGTAGGTTTGTATCCATTCATTTAGTTGGTATCCATGATACCTGCAGGTATCATGGATACCAATTATGATAACCAGTTGAAATGCTTAATTATCTACTTTTTTCTTATATGCTCGAAAATGTGGAACAAATATTCATAAATCATAAAATATCAATGGGTCTTCTCAAAATAAATCGTTATTAACAATTCATGAAGAAAGTTTTACAAATATTGTGAAATTCTTTATAGCATCTCTCTCTCCAAAGTAGTCAATGATGGTTAACTGGCCCATTTATTTTGAAAAGATTCGTGTACCTATTTTGTGTACCTGGCACTAGTCACAGCAGATGTACCTGACACTAGTCACAGCAGATGTACCTGACACTAGTCACAGCAGATGTACCTGACACTAGTCACAGCAGATGTACCTGGCACTAGTCACAGCAGATGTACCTGACACTAGTCACAGCAGATGTACCTGACACTAGTCACAACAGATGTACCTGGCACTAGTCACAGCAGATGTACCTGACACTAGTCACAGCAGATGTACCTGGCACTAGTCACAGCAGGTGTACCTGACACTAGTCACAACAGATGTACCTGGCACTAGTCACAGCAGATGTACCTGACACTAGTCACAGCAGATGTACCTGACACTAGTCACAGCAGATGTACCTGACACTAGTCACAGCAGATGTACCTGACACTAGTCACAACAGATGTACCTGACACTAGTCACAGCAGATGTACCTGACACTAGTCACAGCAGATGTACCTGACACTAGTCACAGCAGATGTACCTGGCACTAGTCACAGCAGATGTACCTGACACCAGTCACAGCAGATGTACCTGACACCAGTCACAGCAGATGTACCTGACACTAGTCACAGCAGATGTACCTGACACTAGTCACAGCAGATGTACCTGGCACTAGTCACAGCAGAAGTACCTGGCACTAGTCACAGCAGATGTACCTGACTCTAGTCACAACAGATGTACCTGACACTAGTCACAGCAGATGTACCTGACACTAGTCACAGCAGATGTACCTGGCACTAGTCACAGCAGATGTACCTGACTCTAGTCACAACAGATGTACCTGACACTAGTCACAGCAGATGTACCTGACACTAGTCACAGCAGATGTACCTGGCACTAGTCACAGCAGATGTACCTGACTCTAGTCACAACAGATGTACCTAACTGACAGGAAAGATGTGCAGTGGGAAGGACAGAGGCAAGTCCAGTGAAAGTGAAACACCTGAAAGTAACTGGCAGAGACTATACCACTCTACTATACCACTCTCTCTAACTATACCACTCTACTATACCACTCTCTCTAACTATACACTCTACTATACCACTCTCTCTAACTATACCACTCAACTAAAACCCTCTCTCTAACTATACCACTCTCTCTAACTATACCACTGCCTCTCAATACAACTATCCTAATCTAAAACTACTATGACATACGTCAATCTTTAGACTGGTATAATGGTTTCTGTATACCAGAAAGAGTCTTTAAATACCTGCACACCACTCGTTCACATAACTGTCTACACCACTTCCTCACTCTATTTACCAGTGAGGTGTTGGTTTCCTTTCCATCATTGATTCTATAATAATTTATCGTGTATTTTTTTGTAATTAAAGTTAACTTGCGTAATGTTAACTCTTGCTAACTAAATGGTGTTCTTCTCTATAATATTTTTCAATTTCTAAAGTATAGTATCATCTCCTGGTAAGGATAGCTATGTAATGCATTGAAATCTCTTAATTAAATCATAATCTTTTATAATCTTTCACCTTTCTTTATGTCTATTTACTCTCATTTCACAACTTGACAGTATTTGTACAATTGCTTATTACTTTTTATTGGTAACTCTCTTTTCCATTGTTACTCTATAGATATCGATACTAAAACCCTTCGATTTCCTCTGCATTATCTAGCATGATGTAAGTGTGATGGCTGGTGTGACGATTATCTTCACGCTATTATATCTGTTAAGACGAAGCGTGATGCAATAATGACAATTTCCGGCACCCCCCTTCCACTTCCCCCACTTCAATGAATGCCCAATCTTTTGTCTCCCCCCGCACGATATTAATTATCAAAGACATTAGAGCCAATCACTAGGGCCATCACGAGTGGTGATGTGCGACGCTCCCCCACTGCTTTAGCTCATCACGTTTCGAACTGGTTTGGTCACGATTCATGTTTTCACTTCCCCTCTACAAAAAGTCTAAAGGAAGTCGCATCCTGCAGTTATCTGAGCAGGCACCGTGACTTGCCAAACTACCTACCTTGCTTACTCTCCTCAATTACATACATGCAGTACATACCTCAATGATTGAGGGAAAATGTACAGGAACTTTTTTCACAATAATCAGCTATGAAATTGTAAAAAACTGCTCAATAAACTAGAGTAAGTTGCGATTCATTGGATAGTTCCACATCTTCAATCATAAAAATTATTTTAATTGGTATCATTGATACATGAAGTTATCATTGATACATGAAGGTATCAATGATACATGAAGGTATCAATGATACATGAAGGTATCAATGATACATGAAGGTATCAATGATACATGAAGGTATCAATGATACATGAAGGTATCAATGATACATGAAGGTATCAATGATACATGAAGGTATCAATGATACATGAAGGTATCAATGATACATGCAGGTATCATTGATACCAGCAGAATAAAAGTTGAACAATAATTTTATATTTTTTTATATGAATGAAGATGCTTAAGAATATCATAGACGAAATGAAATGGTATCGAATGCTATATACCGCTGGTGTAGAACCATTCAATTCTCTTTGATTTTCTCCGTGTATAATATTTTCATGATTTATGATATTTAAAGTATATTGTCACAATCCTAATGATTACATTTCATTCAGTTAAACTTTTCAGGAACTTCAATTTTAATTTATATAAAAAATTTTGATTTTGTAAGTTAGTTCTTGCATACAAGAAAATTAGTTACGCATCTTTGATCCTTTTAGTTGTGAACAGTGAATAAAATTTGTATTTGTTGTGATTTATCAATGGTGTACCTGTACTCTCTCAATGGTGTACCTGTACTCTCTCAATGGTGTACCTGTACTCTCTCAATGGTGTACCTGTACTCTCTCAATAGTGTACCTGTACTCTCTCAATGGTGTACCTGTACTCTCTCAATAGTGTACCTGTACTCTCTCAATGGTGTACCTGTACTTTCTCAATGGTGTACCTGTACTCTCTCAATGGTGTACCTGTACTCTCTCAATGGTGTACCTGTACTCTCTCAATGGTGTACCTGTACTCTCTCAATGGTGTACCTGTACTCTCTCAATGGTGTACCTGTACTCTCTCAATGGTGTACCTGTACTCTCTCAATGGTGTACCTGTACTCTCTCAATGGTGTACCTGTACTCTCTCAATGGTGTACCTGTACTCTCTCAATGGTGTACCTGTACTCTCTCAATGGTGTACCTGTACTCTCTCAATGGTGTACCTGTACTCTCTCAATAGTGTACCTGTACTCTCTCAATGGTGTACCTGTACTATCTCAATAGTGTACCTGTACTCTCTCAATAGTGTACCTGTACTCTCTCAATGGTGTACCAGTACTCTCTCAATGGTGTACCTGTACTCTCTCAATGGTGTACCTGTACTCTCTCAATAGTGTACCTGTACTCTCTCAATGGTGTACCTGTACTCTCTCAATAGTGTACCTGTACTCTCTCAATGGTGTACCTGCCCATCTTCACTTTCACACTCATTTTCCGTCCAGTTCTCCCCATTGACAGTTCTCTACAAACTATTTTATGAATGAACCTCTAACATTTACAACCTGTTGTTATTTCTCACCATCTCCTGCTTTTATTTGTTTGTGTTATTGTAGGGTAAGTTACGAATTATCGGACAGTTGCACATCTCCGGTCATATTAGAAATTTAAAATTATTATTTCCCTTGCATATTTAATTGGTATCCATGATACCTGCAGGTATCATGGATACCAATTAAAATAACCAGTTAAATTATATTTCTATTCTCATATGACCGGAAATGTGTAACTGTCCGATAATTCGTAACTTACCCTACTTACTATCACATCGGGAGAGATTTATAGGTTTCTTGATGATTAGAAATGCACATGCATTGCTTGTGTGTCTTAGAAACTAGTAATTATCGAAACATCTTGATTAGTGTTTGGCCAGTGTTGTATGTTCTGTCCGTTCAAACGATCAAACAAAAGACTGACAGACAGAGAAAGCCAACAGCAAACAACTGCTGCTGAACAAATAAAAAAAAGAAAACTTTTCGAGCCTTTATTTCTTTCAGTGAATCTTTAGACAGTTGGAGAAAATATCCCATGTACATTTTATTAACGGCAACACTTTACTCACTACTCTGTTGCTCAAAGAAATGTTCTGTTATTATTTTACTGATATATATATCTATAAAAGCTAATAAAATAATAACCTTTTCTGATCTACCAGTTTGAAATATCTATTAGAGGCTACTATTAGAAATACGTTTTATTACAATAAAAAAAAAATTCGGAAGAAAATAATTGAAGTGGCTAATTTATGTATCAAATTCATTTCATATTTGGAATGAATTAATAATAAAACTAATTAACTGTGACTTTATTTGTTCATTAAATCGTTATAATTCGAACCTCTAAAAAGAATAATTTAATTATAATTGTATAAATCTTATCGCCTATGTAGAACTCACCCTACCTTTTATTTTTCCCATGTAAATGTTGCCTATAAATAATGAAGATTAATCTGAGTGGAACTTAAGTGGAAAAAATTGCTAATTTTTCACTCTGTAGAATTTTCTTGAGCAGTGGACCGTTAAATTCAATCTTCACCATTGTTAAAAATCAAAGTTCAATAATTTTATTTGGTTCATTTAAAACTGTCTACCTGAATTAGAATGTTTCCACTGTTTCTAAACCATTGGTAAACATAGATTTTGAATGTTGTGATCCAAGAGATGCAACATTCTTTCGATCTTTTATTCCAGCTACCTCTATTGTTGCTAACATTAAAAACTACCCATAAAAAGTCAGACATTCCCATTAGGACAAGTGCTAAAAAAGGTAAAGGTCATCCCATTGCAGCAGCAGCAGCACTAGGACAAAGTAAAAGTATAATATTGAAGATAACGCGAGAATAGCTACACGAAGACTCTTAGTGAAAGTACACCCTATGATAATCCTGGGCAGAAGTATAGATAGGCCCCAACTATCGTACCTAACCTACCAACCGGTTTGTCTGTATGCAGGTTACGCTCCTCCATCTTGCCTGCCGCGTAAATATTTTCTCCTTTTCTATTTACAGTTAGTGTTAGATAACGAAACGTGGCTCGTATTTTGTGCATTCTGCAGCCATCCAATAGTTGGTTTAACAATTTACGAAGCTCCTGGAATGTTTTCATTAACTTATCACCAAAAAGAAGGGACGTGTTTATAAGAAAGAATTATCAACAAGCAACCAGTTTCAAAGTAGAGAGTTGTGCGCGATAATTTTCGTCCTTGCACTACATTTTCTTACTTTTTGTTGGTACTCTTTCTTGTGTAACTGTTACCGAATCATGATTTAGATTCACGGATGTTCATCTGACAGATGCTTAATCAAGATGATGGGCTTCTTAATTAACTTGTGGTTTTAGAATACCATTCTTTTCATGTTTTAATATGTATAAATTTTATAGTAAGTCAACTCCACACTTAATGCCAATTAAAATAGTTTAGATGGTACACCTATAGTTATTACTTTCTCGCTAGCACCTGCTGATTGACGCAAAACTGGTTATACATTTAATTCATTCCTACCAACAAAAAAAAAAGAACGTAACTCCACTTACGCGATTTACTTTACTCCTTCCAGGAATTTGTAATGGACGTATTTTCGGTATCTTTGATCTGGGTACATTTATAAAAAATTCTAAATTGCATCTTTGATTTTCATTTCCCTTAAAGTATTTGATTCAAAATAATAAATAACAAAAATAGCATTTTTCTTTCCTTTAAAACTATAAATATCTTCCTTTCCATTAAACTAGAGATCACATTTTTATTTCCATTCAATCTAAAAATAGCATTTTTCTTGCAATATGTACAAAAAATAGCATTTTTCATTCCCTCCAAACTACAAATAGCATTTTCTTTTTAGTTAAAAACTTGCATAACATTTTCTCCAAACGAACAAATTTCTTTTCACAGCTGGTATGGGCCACTGCTATCTCGAAATGTTCAACTAAGAATAACCTAAAGCCAGTCAGTCAACTAGCTAGGCAGCGCGCGTTAATTTCTACGAAAGATTGCGGCGCTCTAAAAGGATCCCTTTAAAAAATGAAAGTGAACGGCGGGGCTCCGGCTAGAGGAACACTTTCCTGTTCTATGAAGAATGCCACTCTGTGTTTCGTGCTTTAATTGTGTCCCCTATCTGAAGCTTATCTTTCGACACTATTGTTGGTACGGAGTCCCTGCACTGACACCACAGTTAAACAAAACACGTGTTTCAACGTGAAACATTATTCTGAAACATGTTTCACATTGAATATTTTGCGATTTGAATGAAACATCTGTTTTCCATCCGTCACAGGTAAGTTTCATCCGATACAGGTAAGTATGAATGCAAGGTGTTTAACTGTTCATGCTGCGATATGAACGGCATACTGTAATTAGTGCGACTAACTACATGGTTACGAAATTGAGCAGTAAAAAGTGTGTTACTTTCTTGCCAGATACGAAAGTTTATAGAGGTACTGAAGATCATATTCATCTTATGATGTAATACTGGGTATTCATAACACCAGTCATTTATCTGCTTCGTCACTGTACTTATCTTACGTAATTCAGTACGACAACATGTGGGTAGATAATCTGAACGTAATCTATAAATTACCCGCGACATGATTTATTAACTCTCTTGTGTGCTCAACATGTTTTGCATTAGTGTTGAACATTCCCATTTACCATCTTCCCATTGAGCATTTTCTCCAAGCTGTGTGCAGCTCACAGAGCGTATGATGAAAGTGAAACCTTCAGAGATGAGTATAGTTGGTATTTCATTCACGTACCCAGACTCCATTCACCGAAGCTCAATTAAGATTTTAGTAGCTCGCACCACTACAGAGTACAAAAAGTACCTACCACAAGTGTGCAGCAGCTGAGGGATGCTTTCTCAACTCACTCAGATTAAAATAGCACTTGAATGATGCTGGAAGTTATTTGCGATTGTAGTTGAACATCATTTTTAGGTACTTACAGTGGAATATTTTGTACATTCAAGGGATCAGAAGATTTTTCTTGCCTAGTGTGAAATTTCTGCTGAACATAAATTTTTTTCACACTGTTCTTTTCTAGTATAAAATTCTTGGTGAACATACCTTGTACATCAAAGATACCTAGAGGCTGTTCTTTTCTACTGTTAAATTCCTGATGAAAATATCTTCTACATCCAGCATACCAAGTTCTTGCCTATCGCTGAATCCTGGTGATCATATCTTGTATATCCAAGATACCAAGTTCTTGCCTATCGCTGAATCCTGATGGTCATATCTTGTACATCCAAGATACCAAGTTCTTGCCTATCGCTGAATCCTGGTGAACATATCCTTCTCATCCAACATACCAAGTTCTTGCCTATCGCTTTCATGTTGAACATATTTGTACATCCAAGATGCCATTATACCATCCATGGTACCGTTAATCATTTCTCCCAGACTTTTATTTGCATGACACTCCCTTGAAGATTTCCTCCCTCACTTTCTTTTCTCCTTTTACTTTCCTCTGCAAGTCGCAAAATCCACGAAGACTTCAGCGAGCAGAGGGACTAAACCTCTGAAAATGAAGTCCTGGGATGTAGCCGATCAATAATTCCAATGACATGTCGGTAGATTGTGACGTGCAGATGACGTCAGAGGCAATGGAAGAAAGTTTTGAAACATTTAGCAAGATGTTCGTTCACTTTCTTCAAACCTGTTTGTATTCCCAGGCTAAGAACAGTTCACCCTTTATGAACTTTATCTGCCTTGTGAAGAATGTTTTCACGGAGGTTTGTAATATTGGGGTCACGCCTCTAAGGATTCTTCGACAATTAATGAATTTGTTGACAGAAGACTCCCGCACGAATTTATGCAGATGTTGTGGATAATTATGGACTGTTGTTTATCGTTAGGTTATCGACGAAATGTGACGAAAATAGCTTATGTTGGTTGTTTAAATGAGTATTTTATGAGTGTGTGTTATTCGAAACGGTGAGTGATGTCTTTATTTGTTCGAGTCTTAGCTTGAAAGGGAAAATGTTATGTATTCAAGTTAGTATCCTATGTGATTAGTAATTTAATTATTCAATTGAGATGAAATGCATTGCCGAAATTCTGTACCAAGATAAAGAGATTTTAGGTAATTATCATTTCTGAGCTCACAATTGACTGCAATCAACACTAAATACAACAAAATTATGGAAGCCATAATTGTCTCTGAAGTAAAAGTGAATTGGATAATTAGTAACCAGAAAAGAAAAGCAAAAATGAAATGCCAACGAAATACTAAGATGATTCATTTGATACTTTTTGAACAGTTAAATTACATATCAAAAAATAGTTAAACGACTGTCACTCAAACACGGAACTTTTATCAGACATTCTATAGTTCCTGGTATAGTCGACTAGTATGACCATTCTTAGTTTCAAGCCACCCATTACGACCATCAATATTTTGATTATTTTCCATATTTTGAATGTATAAACGGGATAGTCGAGAAAAATTTTCCCTAACTTCAAAATTTGCCAGGAAAAGTTTGTTGCTACATTTTAGTAAAAGTTGCTTGATAGATGACTGTTTTTGGATCAAGAAACCAATATGACCGTACTATAAGTGACTTTATATTAATTATACATTAAATGAAATATGTACAGATATGTATGACATTCTAATGTCGCCCTTACGACTGCGCTACGGCTTTCACTCCGGCAATCGCAACTTATCATAATTAGGCTGCGTATTATCTAATGAACTTAGATAATTATCCTCAGGCTCCTGGATAGAGCCATCACCAGGATCTATTGGATAATATAATTATGCATTGGATAATAAAGTGAAAAGATCAGGTGGTGGATAACCTATCGGATAATCGAGTGAAATGATCAGGTGGTGATGTAGTATTAATTTAAGATAATCCAATTTATTTGAAAGAGTTGGATAGATAAGTAATTTGTTATTTTAATAGTAAAACCAGGTAACTGTTTAATAGGTAAAGTACACATGAAATAAAATTATACCCATTATAAATAATTATAAAATTATAAGCAATAATTAATAAAATTGGATGATAAAAATCAAATTATATGCAGATAGACAAATTATATGCATGTATATATTTAGGTGAACAGTATAATAATATAGGTACTCATCTAGATATAATATCTTGTAATAATAATTGGAAATTACGATTATGAAATTGATAATTAAATGAATATTTTATAGATTCTTGAAGTTCAAGTCAATAAATACAATCATTTACATTTATGATAGCTATGAAATACTTAAGAAGTATTTCTAAACATCTAAGATTGATATGTTATTATCGTGGAAAAGATATTTTAATAGAATCTCCTAAACCAATGAGTTACCAAAGTAATATTTAATATATCCAGAAGAATAGTGTATTATAATGAATTGAGATATAAATTGTAGACATAAATGAATGTTTTTAATCCATAATGTATAAAATTATTTAAAGCAACTACCAACAACTTAACTCACCAGCCCTCAATTTGTATATCAGGTTCCCCATTAGTTATTAATGATGATTTAATTCACACCGCTACAGTGTTACAGTTAGTGGTGTGTGACGGGAGATGTCACGCGAGTAACAACATTCACAACTTTGTGACCTGCAATTCGTCACACTTCTTCAACTAACCTACAATTTGTGAATCAAAGCGTGAAATCATGTCTCATCAATTGCACACTCAGCAACTTCAATGAGAAACTGATGTAGCTACAGTAGTGCTACTTATGTCTACCCTCTTATCGAACAGATTGAAATTCTTGAAGATTATTTGTAAGTTCGAATACTAGGACATGCTGTTGATAGAATCTGTCCTGTTTGATAATTGGGTATCCGAGTTGCCTATTTATACAGTAACTACTAAAAGTAAATAAATACCTTCATTGTTGACGACTTATTGCAGTCTGCAGATAAAAGCTGGGTAGTATAATTTGAATTGCCACCAGGTAATTCTAGTAGTAGTTCCGTTTATTCACTTTGCACTGTCAGTTTAAATCTTATACCTATGGCACTCGCTGATAATCTCCACAAAAAAAATGTCTTCCAAACAACCCGATTTTCGATCACATGTTCGTAGATGCGAACTTCTCGTCACCGCTCGTTCCAAATGAAAGAGAAAAGAGCACAACCTCTACCGAGCTCTTCAGAACCTAGACAAACCTACCATCACTCTCTCTTTCACCTTTATAGCGACTGGGTAGGTTAACTGGGCGATGTAGGGACTACACCATTACGCCTTCTTCCTTACCACGAGGATGTCATGATAAATCTTTATTGCTGTTTCTTTCATTCATCTTAATTTCATTCATTGAAAGCACTTCTTCCAAGTCAATCGATCAAAATGGTAATTCAATATCTAGTTTAATTAGTTGGTTCTGTTAATTACTTCCAACAGTTTGAATTATTTTTAAAATTTAACAACAGAAAGAATAATAGTTAACATGTAAAAAAACTTAAATTTTAAGGTTTTCGATAATATATCTTATTTTTTTATAAAGTTAACCAACGAAAATGAAATTGAGAGTAAAATTCCACAGGATCCGGTTATAACTAGGTCACACTTATTAAATTCCTTATTCCTTACATAGGATAACCCTTATTCCTTACATAGGATAACCCTTATTCCTTTCATAGAATAACCCTTATTCCTTACATAGGATAACCCTTATTCCTTACCTAGGATAACCCTTATTCCTTACATAGCATAACCCTTATTCCTTACATAGGATAACCCTTATTCCTTACCTAGGATAACCCTTATTCCTTACATAGGATAACCCTTATTCCTTACCTAGGATAACCCTTATTCCTCACCTAGGATAACCCTTATTCTGTTCCTAGGATAAGCCTTATTCCTTACCTAGGATAACCCTTATTCCTTACCTAGGATAACCCTTATTCTGTACCTAGGATAACCCTTATTCCTTACCTAGGATAACCCTTATTCTGTACATAGGATAACCCTTATTCCTTACCTAGGATAACCCTTATTCCTTACCTAGGATAACCCTTATTCCTTACCTAGGATAACCCTTATTCCTTACCTATAGGATAACCCTTATTCCTCACCTAGGATAACCCTTATTCTGTACCTAGGATAAGCCTTATTCCTTACCTAGGATAACCCTTATTCCTTACCTAGGATAACCCTTATTCCTCACCTAGGATAACCCTAGAAAAGATTGAAAGAAATCTCCTATAACTCTTCTACTTATAGTTTAATGAAATATTAATGATTTTTTTTTTAATTTTAAATAGAATCTATTGAAGAGTATCTTATTCATTGATTCTCTTTTTATTAGTTATAATATTGTACTTCACTAGTTTTTTCAATCTATATTACTATTAATGAATAATGTTTAATTTATAGTTACCATATTTACCAATTCTTTTAGTAGGTCAATTAAATTCTATATGCTCCATTTGCACTTGGTTTTTGAATAGTATTAAAAAACTGGTCTTATTTTTTCTAGAGTAAGAAACTCACAGATACTCTGCTTGTGAATTAATTTCAGAACTACTCAACCATTCACTATTTTAGACTATGCTAATAATATCAATGAGTTATTTACTTCTACACATGCTACCTGTTTATAAATGTGAATAGCATTAAGCATTAGAGTGAGTTTCGAGTTATCGGAATGATCCACAATTTCGATCATATAAGAAAGTACTTTATTTATTTTAATTGGTATCCATGATACCTGCAGGTATCATGGATACCAATTAAGATTAAAGTTATATATTTAATATTGTGTATTTTTTCTTATACCGGGTGACCAATAAAAAACTGGTCGAAAGTAAATGCTTATAACTTCAAAAGTAATTTATGTAGAAATGTGAAACAAAAATCACATAAAAGAGTATATTCTTAAGTTTTATTTGATATGTAATAAGCGCTCGAAATCTCACGGCTGTGCTTAATACAGAGATTAATCCTTTTTTTCAAAATTAGCGATTGCTGCAACTAATATATTTTGGTTATTTCACGTATCTCTTGCTTCAAGTCTTTAATCTTGTTTGGTTTCAATTTAAATACCTTCTCTTCAACATATAGTAGAGATATAAAGGGAGTTAGTTGGACAGAGAAAACGGTTCGGTGCGAAATAATCTCGTCCTCTAAGTGATTTTTCAATCAGTCTACTGCAAACAAGAATGTGTATGCAGTTGCAGTGTCATAATGGAACCAAAAGTCAAGATGATTGTCGCCAGTCATTACAGTATTTAACATTTCAATGCAACCGTCGGTGTTTACAAAACAAACATTTTCAGTCTCTACATCTTTAAAAAAATATTGACCATGCATTGCCTATACGAACTCAAACCGCACCGAACTGTCACTTTCGCCGAGTGCAATGGTTTCTCAAACAATTCATTTCTTGTCCATTTATTGAACAAATTCTTAACCATTTTAATTTTTATATTCTTGTTGTATTGAATGGCATATTTTCTCTTAACTTTAGTTTCAGAACTGCTTAAATGATAATGTTTAGCAATGAAAACACGCTATTCAATAGTTAGCTGCATAATGATTCATGAGGCTTGATTAGAATGTGTTGACGAAATAACCATTGTGTTTAATTGAGATATCAGTATCCCTCATCGATAGTTTTAAATATCTTTGATATCGAATAAAACTTGAAAATATATTCTTTTATGTGATTTTTGTATCATCTTTCTACATAAATTACTTTTTGAGTTATAATCATTTACTTTCGACCAGCTTTTTATTGGTCACCCGGTGTGATCGAAAATGTGGAACAGTTCGATAAATCGAAAAGTACCCTACACGAGATAGTTAAAAATAACTTCATTTTCCACATGTTAGTCGGATGAATCAAACATTTCAAATTTTCAACTGAATGATAGCATAAATAATGCTCTATTTATTTTCCGTACAGTTTTCTCATTTTCAAAGTTAGGGTACGCCCGAGTTTTTTAGTTTCTTTTTCAGTTCAGCCCACCTCTAAGTGTCCCATCCCAACAACAAACTGCAGTACCACCCTCTATACTGTCTTTGCGTACCTAACACACGGTTTCAAAGGGAAACTACACATTTCCCTGGTTATCGAATTATTGTATTTCTTGGGTAGGAATTTTAATTGAAACTAGTGGATGAGGTAAAAAAAAATTAAACTTCTATCCTGAAGCTGTCTGTGGTGAATGGAAGAAAAGGGTGTTTATCCTTTTTTAACTCTACTATTATTATCACAATTATCAATAATTATTGATAATTGTGATAATTTCAATTAAATTATTACAATGCAACCTACATTTTTTTTTCATTTTAATATAAACATTATCACAGTACATTTCCTCTTTTTAGGCTTTTGCTTTTTAAGATTGGCCAACATCTTATTTCAGAAAACATTTTTGGAACATTTGATAGTAATGTTGAAACTGTGTGTATTTTTATTTATAAAACTTGAATATCTAACTACAATCTTTGATTTTTTTTTCCTCAGTTTTAAATGAAAATAAAATCTCTGACGTCTTATCTAATTCTTGTGGAAACATTTTGTTAAATTTACGATATTTCCCAACACTCCATATGCCAAAAAGTTTTATCAGCGGAGACATTTTTCCCGTTGTCCTTTTCGCTGTCACAGATATAAGTGACGCAAGACATCTGGGTGTAACGGCATTCCTATGCTTGAAATATTTACAGCCTTTTCTGTTTTGAAGCTATAACATACACAGACTTACGACTCGGAACCCTCTTCACTTTCCAAACGAAAGTCACTGTGTGGACCTCATCGCAAAACTAAACACAGTCAGGAAATACGGCCCCAAATGGTGTGGTTCTTGAATTAGGAGCAAATGGATTAAAAGTATTGGATGTTGAATTAGGAGCAAATGGATTAAAAGTATTGGATGTTGAATTAGGAACAAATGGATTGAAAGTATTGGATGTTGAATTATGAGCAAATGGATTAAAAGTATTGGATGTTGAATTATGAGCGAATGGATTAAAAGTATTGGATGTTGAATTAGGAGCAAATGGATTAAAAAGTATTGGATGTTGAATTAGGAGCAAATGGATTAAAAGTATTGGATGTTGAATTAGGAGCAAATGGATTAAAAGTATTGAATGTTGAATTAGGAGCAAATGGATTAAAAGTATTGGATGTTGAATTAGGAGCAAATGGATTAAAAGTATTGGATGTTGAATTAGGAGCGAATGGATTAAAAGTATTGGATGTTGAATTAGGAGCAAATGGATTAAAAGTATTGGATGTTGAATTAGGAGCAAATGGATTTAAAGTATTGGATGTTGAATTAGGAGCAAATGGATTTAAAGTATTGGATGTTCAATTTAGAATAGATATTCTGTTGATAGTTTTGTACGGTTGGTTTTTGCCTCTTTCTATTTTTTTACTGCAGTTGTTGTCCCCAGGTCCATATCTAGAAACTGTTTGCAGTTGGTGAAGAGTTGACTGTTGTGTTTTTGAGTCCCAAACTGTTGTTTATTCTATTTTTCATTTTAGCCATGTTTATATTATTCTAAAGAATAGCGCTAGGGTTATGATCTTCAACTACAAGGTCTTAGATTTTGTGTTAGGTAGACACGTAGATTTCATTTACTATCACCTCTTCATTTTCCTCTTCCATCAGAGAGTGCAGCCACCGGTGATTGTGTCCCTTTTCGTCACATTCCTTGGTAAGTGACTGCATTCACGGAGTAGCTTATCAGCATCCATGAGCATTGTTACCTACTGATGTGGTTGAATTTGTTAATTGAGCCTCTTCTTCCAGTCCCTTGTATTTAATTTATTTTTGACATCAGCGCGATATGTTCTTTAGCTCCAAAGAAGACGTAAACCCCTTAAAAAAAATTGTTTCCATAGTTTATATTCAAACTCTCTGATATTGTTTTTTTTTATCAAAAAATGTTAAAAAATACTGGCATTCCTTTGCGAATAAATCATAAGTAGTGTTGATAAAAAATACTGTGTAATGCCTTTCTTTATTGAAAAAATTCGTATGAACAATAAAATAGGCTATAAAATAACTTGTAATTAATTTAATTGGTTATTTAATGGGTAAAGTATCAGTTACCGTGAGAACACAACAACCCGATGATGGGATATTATTTTTTTATTTTACCGACGAATATATTCAATGTTAATGCATATACAGTTATACATATTTGATATAAAATAACCAAACCTACTACAGAGATGACTGTACATCTCCCTGTACAGGTGACTGTATACATCTCCCTGTACAGGTACAGCTGACTGTACAGGGAGAGGGTGACTCATAGCGTATATCTCTCTAGGCCCACTGGGAATTGACTAATACTTTCACTAGTTGTGACTGGCCAGCTGGTACTAGCTATGTGACTAGCTTTAAGCTGCTATTTTAATTGCATGGAGTCTCTTCTTAAAATGTAAAGTGTTTTTCTAACAAGAGGTTATTTACTGTATGGTATTTTAATGGATGCATCGCTGGTATGGGCTAATGGAAACCTCTTCTTATTCGCATTGTTGTATGACTTCAAATATTTTAAAGGAATTTTTTGTAAGTTAAATTAATGTATGTACTTTGTACTGTAGGTAACTATTTACTCCTCTGAAGCCATATATAATTTCAATGGGATATTGGGATGAAACATTGAAATACATCCTTACCAGTTAGATAGTTATGATGTAGTATTTTTTAATACTAGGTACATATATTACAAAATATTACATTTTTTCGATACACTTTTATAACTATGTTCACAACTAATAATCAATAGATGAATAAAATTGAATGACTGAAATATTTGTCAATAGATGAATATTTATTCTTTATTGGTGAAGATTTTTTTCTCAAAATATTACGAGCGGTGAGGAGCGGGCCATAGCGGTGAACTGGTGAAGTCAGCGTTGCTATCGCGTTTTCGTAGCGAGAGGCAGCGAGTGTTGATTCAGCGGTATAGAGTAGTGCAACCTCCACACCATCTCCAAATCAAAGTTCATCACCGCAATGGATCGCTGCTTCATCGTCCGACTCAGTTCCAACAATCCTTTTTCCGCGCGTAATATGCTTGCAACAAACTTAACAAAGTCTATGCAACGTTTAATCATTGTCCGGGCAAAGCTGGTGAAGCAGCGGTGTGGTCCAGTGTTCAATATTTCTTCGTTGGTCGAGCGGACAACTTGCGTCTGGCGGTGCCAAATTTGAATGGTCGTTGTTGGAGCGATGGTGAACTTTGTCGAAGAGGAAGTGGCCCGCTCCTCACCGCTCGTATTATTTTGTGCAGATCAAAACTTTCCGACCGTTAGGAGAGGTCCTAAGTGGTGGTCCAGCTTATACGGCTGCCTGAACAGGGGCCAACTACAGGTGAACGGTAAAGAGTGGTGATGAATTTTTATCAACGCTAGCATCTCCGCTAAAACAATGCTCGCTACTGTCAAGCCAACGCTATAGCAACGCTAGCCTCAGAGGGGTTTCGATTTATCCCCTTTAGTGCGCGGTGAAGATCGTTGTCGGAATTTCGTTTACTCTCCTTACCGTTCAAAGAACACTCCAACAAGCTTAAGCGGTGTGATCAGGGATTAAAGAAGAATGAAAATGGTACCGATATTGGTAATGAAGAATGAAGATGGTACCGATATTGGTAAAGAAGAATGAAAATGGTACCGATATTGGTAAAGAAGAATGAAGATGGTACCGATATTGGTAGAGAAGAATGAAAAAGGTACCGATATTGGTAATGAAGAATGAAGATGGTACCGATATTGGTAAAGAAGAATGAAAATGGTACCGATATTGGTAAAGAAGAATGAACATGGAACCGATATTGGTAACGAAGAATGAAAATGGTACCGATATTGGTAAAGAAGAATGAAAATGGTACCGATATTGGTAAAGAAGAATGAAAATGGTACCGATATTGGTAAAGAAGGATGAAAATGGTATCAATATTAGTAAAGAAGAATGAAAATGGTACCGATATTGGTAAAGAAGAATGAAAATGGTACCGATATTGGTAGAGAAGAATGAAAATGGTACCGATATTGGTAATGAAGAATGAAGATGGTACCGATATTGGTAAAGAAGAATGAAAATGGTACCGATATTGGTAAAGAAGAATGAACATGGAACCGATATTGGTAAAGAAGAATGAAAATGGTACCGATATTGGTAAAGAAGAATGAACATGGAACCGATATTGGTAAAGAAGAATGAAAATGGTACCGATATTGGTAAAGAAGAATGAAAATGGTACCGATATTGGTAAAGAAGAATGAAAATGGTACCGATATTGGTAAAGAAGAATGAACATGGAACCGATATTGGTAAAGAAGAATGAACATGGTACCGATATTGGTAAAGAAGAATGAAAATGGTACCGATATTGGTAAAGAAGAATGAAAATGGTACCGATATTGGTAACGAAGAATGAAAATGGTACCGATATTGGTAAAGAAGAATGAAAATGGTACCGATATTGGTAAAGAAGAATGAAAATGGTACCGATATTGGTAAAGAAGGATGAAAATGGTATCAATATTAGTAAAGAAGAATGAAAATGGTACCGATATTGGTAAAGAAGAATGAAAATGGTACCGATATTGGTAAAGAAGAATGAAAATGGTACCGATATTGGTAAAGAAGAATGAAAATGGTACCGATATTGGTAAAGAAGAATGAAAATGGTATCAATATTAGTAAAGAAGAATGAAAATGGTACCAATATTAGTAAAGAAGAATGAAAATGGTACCGATATTGGTAAAGAAGAATGAAAATGGTACCGATATTGGTAACGAAGAATGAAAATGGTACCGATATTGGTAAAGAAGAATGAAAATGGTATCAATATTAGTAAAGAAGAATGAAAATGGTACCGATATTGGTAAAGAAGAATGAAAATGGTACCGATATTGGTAAAGAAGAATGAAAATGGTACCGATATTGGTAAAGAAGAATGAAAATGGTACCGATATTGGTAAAGAAGAATGAAAATGGTACCGATATTGGTAAAGAAGAATGAAAATGGTACCGATATTGGTAAAGAAGAATGAAAATGGTACCGATATTGGTAAAGAAGAATGAAAATGGTACCGATATTGGTAAAGAAGAATGAAAATGGTACCGATATTGGTAAAGAAGAATGAAAATGGTACCGATATTGGTAAAGAAGAATGAAAATGGTACCGATATTGGTAAAGAAGAATGAAAATGGTACCGATATTGGTAAAGAAAAATGAAAATGGTACCGATATTGGTAAAGAAGAATGAAAATGGTAGCGATATTGGTAAAGAAGGATAAAAATGGTATCAATATTAGTAAAGAAGAATGAAAATGGTACCGATATTGGTAAAGAAGAATGAAAATGGTATCAATATTGGTACAGAAGAATGAAAATGGTACCGATATTGGTAAAGAAGAATGAAAATGGTACCGATATTGGTAAAGAAGGATAAAAATGGTATCAATATTAGTAAAGAAGAATGAAAATGGTACCGATATTGGTAAAGAAGGATAAAAATGGTATCAATATTAGTAAAGAAGAATGAAAATGGTACCGATATTGGTAAAGAAGAATGAAAATGGTACCGATATTGGTAAAGAAGAATGAAAATGGTATCAATATTAGTAAAGAAGAATGAAAATGGTACCGATATTGGTAAAGAAGAATGAAAATGGTACCGATATTGGTAAAGAAGAATGAAAATGGTACCGATATTGGTAAAGAAGAATGAAAATGGTACCGATATTGGTAAAGAAGAATGAAAATGGTACCGATATTGGTAAAGAAAAATGAAAATGGTACCGATATTGGTAAAGAAGAATGAAAATGGTACCGATATTGGTAAAGAAGGATAAAAATGGTATCAATATTAGTAAAGAAGAATGAAAATGGTACCGATATTGGTAAAGAAGAATGAAAATGGTATCAATATTGGTACAGAAGAATGAAAATGGTACCGATATTGGTAAAGAAGAATGAAAATGGTACCGATATTGGTAAAGAAGAATGAAAATGGTACCGATATTGGTAAATAAGAATGAAAATGGTACCGATATTGGTAAAGAAGAATGAAAATGGTACCGATATTGGTAAAGAAAAATGAAAATGGTACCGATATTGGTAAAGAAGAATGAAAATGGTACCGATATTGGTAAAGAAGGATAAAAATGGTATCAATATTAGTAAAGAAGAATGAAAATGGTACCGATATTGGTAAAGAAGAATGAACATGGAACCGATATTGGTAACGAAGAATGAAGATGGTACCGATATTGGTAAAGAAGAATGAAAATGGTACCGATATTGGTAAAGAAGAATGAAAATGGTACCGATATTGGTAAAGAAGAATGAAAATGGTACCGATATTGGTAAAGAAGAATGAAAATGGTATCAATATTAGTAAAGAAGAATGAAAATGGTAACGATATTGGTAAAGAAGAATGAAAATGGTATCAATATTAGTAAAGAAGAATGAAAATGGTACCGATATTGGTAAAGAAGAATGAAAATGGTACCGATATTGGTAAAGAAGAATGAAAATGGTACCGATATTGGTAAAGAAGAATGAAAATGGTACCGATATTGGTAACGAAGAATGAAAATGGTACCGATATTGGTAAAGAAGAATGAAAATGGTACCGATATTGGTAAAGAAGAATGAAAATGGTACCGATATTGGTAAAGAAGGATGAAAATGGTATCAATATTAGTAAAGAAGAATGAAAATGGTACCGATATTGGTAAAGAAGAATGAAAATGGTACCGATATTGGTAAAGAAGAATGAAAATGGTACCGATATTGGTAAAGAAGAATGAAAATGGTACCGATATTGGTAAAGAAGAATGAAAATGGTACCGATATTGGTAAAGAAGAATGAAAATGGTATCAATATTAGTAAAGAAGAATGAAAATGGTATCAATATTAGTAAAGAAGAATGAAAATGGTACCGATATTGGTAAAGAAGAATGAAAATGGTACCGATATTGGTAACGAAGAATGAAAATGGTACCGATATTGGTAAAGAAGAATGAAAATGGTATCAATATTAGTAAAGAAGAATGAAAATGGTACCGATATTGGTAAAGAAGAATGAAAATGGTACCGATATTGGTAAAGAAGAATGAAAATGGTACCGATATTGGTAAAGAAGAATGAAAATGGTACCGATATTGGTAAAGAAGAATGAAAATGGTACCGATATTGGTAAAGAAGAATGAAAATGGTACCGATATTGGTAAAGAAGAATGAAAATGGTACCGATATTGGTAAAGAAGAATGAAAATGGTACCGATATTGGTAAAGAAGAATGAAAATGGTACCGATATTGGTAAAGAAGAATGAAAATGGTACCGATATTGGTAAAGAAGAATGAAAATGGTACCGATATTGGTAAAGAAGAATGAAAATGGTACCGATATTGGTAAAGAAAAATGAAAATGGTACCGATATTGGTAAAGAAGAATGAAAATGGTACCGATATTGGTAAAGAAGGATAAAAATGGTATCAATATTAGTAAAGAAGAATGAAAATGGTACCGATATTGGTAAAGAAGAATGAAAATGGTATCAATATTGGTACAGAAGAATGAAAATGGTACCGATATTGGTAAAGAAGAATGAAAATGGTACCGATATTGGTAAAGAAGGATAAAAATGGTATCAATATTAGTAAAGAAGAATGAAAATGGTACCGATATTGGTAAAGAAGGATAAAAATGGTATCAATATTAGTAAAGAAGAATGAAAATGGTACCGATATTGGTAAAGAAGAATGAAAATGGTACCGATATTGGTAAAGAAGAATGAAAATGGTATCAATATTAGTAAAGAAGAATGAAAATGGTACCGATATTGGTAAAGAAGAATGAAAATGGTACCGATATTGGTAAAGAAGAATTAAAATGGTACCGATATTGGTAAAGAAGAATGAAAATGGTACCGATATTGGTAAAGAAAAATGAAAATGGTACCGATATTGGTAAAGAAGAATGAAAATGGTACCGATATTGGTAAAGAAGAATGAAAATGGTATCAATATTGGATCAATATTAGTAAAGAAGAATGAAAATGGTACCGATATTGGTAAAGAAGAATGAAAATGGTACCGATATTGGTAAAGAAGAATGAAAATGGTACCGATATTGGTAAAGAAGAATGAAAATGGTACCGATATTGGTAAAGAAGAATGAAAATGGTACCGATATTGGTAAAGAAAAATGAAAATGGTACCGATATTGGTAAAGAAGAATGAAAATGGTACCGATATTGGTAAAGAAGGATAAAAATGGTATCAATATTAGTAAAGAAGAATGAAAATGGTACCGATATTGGTAAAGAAGAATGAAAATGGTATCAATATTGGTAAAGAAGAATGAAAATGGTACCGATATTGGTAAAGAAGAATGAAAATGGTACCGATATTGGTAAAGAAGGATAAAAATGGTATCAATATTAGTAAAGAAGAATGAAAATGGTACCGATATTGGTAAAGAAGGATAAAAATGGTATCAATATTAGTAAAGAAGAATGAAAATGGTACCGATATTGGTAAAGAAGAATGAAAATGGTACCGATATTGGTAAAGAAGAATGAAAATGGTATCAATATTAGTAAAGAAGAATGAAAATGGTACCGATATTGGTAAAGAAGAATGAAAATGGTACCGATATTGGTAAAGAAGAAGAAAATGGTACCGATATTGGTAAAGAAGAATGAAAATGGTACCGATATTGGTAAAGAAGAATGAAAATGGTACCGATATTGGTAAAGAAGAATGAAAATGGTACCGATATTGGTAAAGAAGAATGAAAATAGTACCGATATTGGTAAAGAAGAATGAAAATGGTACCGATATTGGTAAAGAAGAATGAAAATGGTACCGATATTGGTAAAGAAGAATGAAAATGGTACCGATATTGGTAAAGAAGAATGAAAATGGTACCGATATTGGTAAAGAAGAATGAAAATGGTACCGATATTGGTAAAGAAAAATGAAAATGGTACCGATATTGGTAAAGAAGAATGAAAATGGTACCGATATTGGTAAAGAAGGATAAAAATGGTATCAATATTAGTAAAGAAGAATGAAAATGGTACCGATATTGGTAAAGAAGAATGAAAATGGTATCAATATTGGTAAAGAAGAATGAAAATGGTACCGATATTGGTAAAGAAGAATGAAAATGGTACCGATATTGGTAAAGAAGGATAAAAATGGTATAAATATTAGTAAAGAAGAATGAAAATGGTACCGATATTGGTAAAGAAGGATAAAAATGGTATCAATGTTAGTAAAGAAGAATGAAAATGGTACCGATATTGGTAAAGAAGAATGAAAATGGTACCGATATTGGTAAAGAAGAATGAAAATGGTATCAATATTAGTAAAGAAGAATGAAAATGGTACCGATATTGGTAAAGAAGAATGAAAATGGTACCGATATTGGTAAAGAAGAATGAAAATGGTACCGATATTGGTAAAGAAGAATGAAAATGGTACCGATATTGGTAAAGAAGAATGAAAATGGTACCGATATTGGTAAAGAAAAATGAAAATGGTACCGATATTGGTAAAGAAGAATGAAAATGGTACCGATATTGGTAAAGAAGGATAAAAATGGTATCAATATTAGTAAAGAAGAATGAACATGGAACCGATATTGGTAACGAAGAATGAAGATGGTACCGATATTGGTAAAGAAGAATGAAAATGGTACCGATATTGGTAAAGAAGGATAAAAATGGTATCAATATTAGTAAAGAAGAATGAAAATGGTACCGATATTGGTAAAGAAGAATGAAAATGGTATCAATATTAGTAAAGAAGAATGAAAATGGTACCGATATTAGTAAAGAAGAATGAAAATGGTACCGATATTGGTAACGAAGAATGAAGATGGTACCGATATTGGTAACGGAGAATGAAGATGGTACCGATATTGGTAACGAAGAATGAAGATGGTACCGATATTGGTAACGGAGAATGAAGATGGTACCGATATTGGTAACGAAGAATGAAGATGGTACCGATATTGGTAACGAAGAATGAAATGATGGTTCATATGTCAGTTTAACGAAATTCTATTATCGATTAAAACATTTTTCACCTCTTCATAATTATATTTAGATAATATTAATAGATAACTTAACTGACTGGTAATTATTTACTGTCAGCTATTAGCATAATTTAATGTTAGCAAATGATTATATCAGGCAGCAGCTCATTAAAATTCATTAGATGCATGTTTTATCATAGTCTCACATTCTTGCCATTGTGTTAAAATAATTCATATTAGGCATACACTTAATTCATCAATTGAAGAATGACTCAGCAAATTTATTTTAGAGGAAATGAATGAAAAAGTGAACGTTAGGGTATATACATATACTAATATACTTTTCTCATCGAACAGAAAAAGAAGTTTAGTAGCAATGTACTTTTTTCGACTGTTTTTTTAGCTCTAAAAAGTTTATGTCCCAAATTGTTCTGGAATAGAATTTGTTTTCGACAACTATTTAAAAAAAATCCATTCCCCATCCTTTGTGAATTGAATTCTTGAAGAAAAGGTTTATAAACTAAGATTTATTGAGTTAGTTAGGAATAAATGTAGTTTGTAATTTTAATTATTTTGATTTATCTATTTGCTTATTATATCCTTCATTGAACAAAAGAACTTGTGTTATATATAGCTTAGTGTATATTCTTTGCGCAATTTACCGAATTGAGTAATCTGAAGAATGTGCTGCGCGTTTTTAACCCTGGAACATGCTGAGAGTGCCTGAGAGGCCTGGTACGGTCTGAAATATTGATGCATAATTTGAAAACTAATTGACTTGAGTTGCTGAAACTCCGTGACTTTCATTGCCTGTGACGTATTGTGTATCGTCTAAATAGCAGTGAGAACAATATAACATGCATTGAACTATTTAGTTTTGTATCATTTTTGATCATGTTGGCATCTGGAGACTAGGTGAAGTACAGTAGCTGAAATGCGCATTTGGAATATTAGCTATTTTTGTTGTGAATCAAAATGTGACGCAACAGCGCATGTGTTTCTCCACAGATCCATATTTCCGGATCGTAATAAAATGTTATGACACTGAATATAAACAAAATATATTGCTTTACGTATTTCATTGATTTCACATAACCACGTCTTACAAGATCCCGGATATCCAGCAACTAAAGTTAATTTTTCAAAGTTTGAATCTATATTCCAATCGGAGCAAGCATCGCAGGCAGACACTTTGGGCATTCCAGGGTTAAAAACGCGCAACGCACTCTCGAGATTGCGACATTCGGTAAATTGCGATGAAGATATACACTGCAATATACACATGTTCATCCGTTATCCTTAGTGGAGGGCAAACATTCACATCTCAAATGGAGAGACGGGCATCAAGTGTACGGACACCAAATTAGTAAGACTGAAGATGAGAGAAAATGATTTGCCATGCTTGGAAGAACTATTGGAGTTATTATTGCATAGACAGGATTTAGAGGAGGATGTTGCTGTTTATTGGGAACTTTAATATTTATATTGACGAATTTTACAGTAACACAATTAGACACAAATTATATATCTATATATTTCTCAAAGTTTCATTCTTCTTCAATTAGGTTGATACTTTGTCCCATTATGTGTTTTCATTAGGCTATATGTCCTTGTTTTCCTTACTTTTTGTCCCTTTTTCCTGACTGTTTGTCCCTTTGTCCGATTATTCACCATTTTGTCTCACCCATTAAATTTTTGGAGGTGTTGTTTTTCCAGGACTTTCACATCGCAGGAAGTTCCAGGATCGTTGGTTCCTTGTTCGTAAGTCCTTTTCTGTTTGTTTTCGAGCCCCCTTGCCACTTTTTGGAGAGAATGTGCTAAGTAATTGGCTGCGTCAACAGAATATGATAATTTAGAAACCGACTGCACTCTCTTCTTCATCAGGCTCATAGTGACACATTCCTATCGAACTATTTTGAGGTGTGACAGTAACAGCAAGAAGTGACACTAGTGGTGTAATATTTAGGGGGTCTGATTAGAGTGATGATTTGACAGCATTATTGACGACCCCCACCCCCCACATTGTCCCGATGCCTTCCTTTGGTTCTATTGTAGCATTACGATTTTTACTTAGTTTGACGCCCTTTTTCTCAGGCTTTCCTTCTCTGACTGTGTAGGTCTCTTATCCATGGGTAAGCAGACTGACTGTGTAGGTCTCTTATCCATGGGTAAGCAGACTGACTGTGTAGGTCTCTTATCCATGGGTAAGCAGACTGACTGTGTAGGTCTCTTATCCATGGGTAAGCAGACTGACTGTGTAGGTCTCTTATCCATGGGTAAGCAGACTGACTGTGTAGGTCTCTTATCCATGGGTAAGCAGACTGACTGTGTATGTTTCTTACCCATGAGTAAGCAGACTGACTGTGTAGGTCTCTTATCCATGGGTAAGCAGACTGACTGTGTAGGTCTCTTATCCATGGGTAAGCAGTCTGACTGTGTAGGTCTCATATCCATGGGTAAGCAGACTGACTGTGTAGGTCTCTTATCCATGGGTAAGCAGACTGACTGTGTAGGTCTCTTATCCATGGGTAAGCAGACTGACTGTGTAGGTCTCTTATCCATGGGTAAGCAGACTGACTGTGTAGGTCTCTTATCCATGGGTAAGCAGACTGACTGTGTAGGTCTCTTATATCCATGGGTAAGCAGACTGACTGTGTAGGTCCCTTATCCATGGGTAAGCAGACTGACTGTGTAGGTCCCTTATCCATGGGTAAGCAGACTGACTGTGTAGGTCTCTTATCCATGGGTAAGCAGTCTGACTGTGTAGGTCTCTTATCCATGGGTAAGCAGACTGACTGTGTAGGTCTCTTATCCATGGGTAAGCAGACTGACTGTGTAGGTCTCTTATCCATGGGTAAGCAGACTGACTGTGTAGGTCTCTTATCCATGGGTAAGTTGACTGACTGTGTAGGTCTCTTATCCATGGGTAAGCAGACTGACTGTGTAGGTCTCTTATCCATGGGTAAGCAGACTGACTGTGTAGGTCTCTTATCCATGGGTAAGCAGACTGACTGTGTAGGTCTCTTATCCATGGGTAAGCAGACTGACTGTGTAGGTCTCTTATCCATGGGTAAGCAGACTGACTGTGTAGGTCTCTTATCCATGGGTAAGCAGACTGACTGTGTAGGTCTCTTATCCATGGGTAAGCAGACTGACTGTGTAGGTCTCTTATCCATGGGTAAGCAGACTGACTGTGTAGGTCTCTTATCCATGGGTAAGCAGACTGACTGTGTTGGTCTCTTATCCATGGGTAAGCAGACTGACTGTGTTGGTCTCTTATCCATGGGTAAGCAGACTGACTTTGTAGGTCTCTTATCCATGGGTGTCTATTCTTGCCATTCATGCACTAGGTCGACACTGTTACCTGTGGCAGTCGACCTAGTGCATGAAGTGTACTTCCACTGTCCCCTCTTCTACGATGTCTTCTACTCTTCATGTCTCTTCTAATTATCTCAGCAGTGGATAGGGACAACTTCTAAGCACCTAAATTAATAATAATATCGTTTTTATCAAAAATACCCGATTCAAAGACTAATATGTACCTATCTTTTATCCATTGTGGGATGAATGTCAAATTTTAACTTTGGTATTTAATTATTTGTTTAAATTTCATATTAGGTAGGGTAAGTTCCGAATTATGTGAAAGCTCAACATTTTCGATCGTAGAAAAAAAAATATAATTTAACATTTTAACTCATATTTTTCTAACTATAATATAATATTTACTTATAACTCGGAACTAAACTTTCCTTCTAAATATTTTTTCCCTCCACCGTAACTTTCTCTCTGTGTACGAACTCTTCATTTTCATCTTCACTCTTTTAAAGTGGTTTTGCTTTTTTCGACATAATTGATAATGTGCGTCTGCAGGCACGTAGTAGCTTTTCTGCGTATTAGCGCATTCAAGAACTCGCATTGTTTTACCTTTAAAATTGTAATGATTTATTATTTTCTCATGTTTTACTGAACCATTTTCTGTTTAAAAAAAATCGTATTCCAGAAAATTGAATCTCAGGATATTGTAAATTTTACTGATTGATTCATAACTTATATCTAAGATAAAAATAAATAAATCAGAATTTTAAATAAATAAACCTTATCAATAATTTTATGAGCACAAATTTTAACTTCTTTCTCTTTAACATACCAACAAGAAAAAGGTGGTAATTAAATTATCATTGAATACAAATCTCAATCTAATCTTCTTCTTTTTTTTCACTTTAACATTTACATTATCAATTAGATTTTAAAATTGTGACGTCATACAACCTATTGCGTGAATATTTTCTCTATTTGGTTCCTTGCCTCATAATTTTACCCCAAACAATGAATTACGAAATTGCGTATAAACACATTGTCAGCTAATTCATTATACACGCTAATGTATTCATTGACTCCATGTCTGTGAGATTAGTTTGAAAATTACTTAAGTAATTCACGATAGGGTGAATACTCTATTACCGTTTGTATTCATGTTACCGCTTGCAAGTAGTTATTCAAAAATAATTCATCTAGAGTAAGTTCTGAATTATCGGTCGCTTTCACATTACGGTCTTATAAGAAAAAACGATATAATGATAATAATAAATAATTATTATTATATAGTTTCTTCTTATTTGACCGATAATGTGAAACCGACCGATAATAAGTAACTTACCTAGAGTATAACAGTACTTTTCTCACCAGTATACTGTGTGTGGCTGACTGGTTATTTCAACATTGACTGGTATGTGTGCTCAGCCTAGCCTCTAGTTTACGTTCCCCCAGTGATTGGCTTCAAGTATTTTCTCAGCACTGTTTATGTTTACTAAATCCAAATTAGCTCTGTTGCCTCACCGCATCCTGAATTCACTTGCCTGTCCCTCGCTCTGATGCCTTCCTATTTTCGCTTTCTACCAAAGAGTCCTTGAAGTGTTCGCAATGGTATCGATTCATTCAGTAATTAATAGTATTAAAATGTCTAGCTATTCATCCCCGTGTAATGTAATAGGCTTGAACCATCATAAATATTTATCTCCTACCATTAGAGCTAAGTATATATTTCGCAATCTAGAGAAACCAGTATAGAGAATTATTATTCTACTGGTCAGCTCAGCAAAGCTAGCCAGCCTATCCCCCATTAGATTAAATGAAGAGGATATATTTTCCTTACTTTTATTGAGCCTAGTTACAGTACGACCAAATAAAAACACTCTAAACATTACCCGCCTTTTTGATGAAATGAATCGCGCCACTCAACCTTCCAATCAGAGATCTGTGTTCTGGCTCTGATCCAATCACAGTCGTCCCTCTAGTGACGTCATCATCACCTGCGTTTGACTAACAGTAGCATGCATTGAGGTGACTGTAGCCAGTTAGTACCTAGGTGCATTTCTCTGCAGACAGTCTCGTGTAGAGTGATATGTGAACATTACCTACAATACAAGAGTGGTGTCCTTATCGGCGTATCATCTTGCCTATGCCTCATTCCTTTTCCTAATTTGTGCGGCTGGGAGGACGTGCCATCCATGTGAAAGTGAGTTCTGAAGGCCTCCCAGTGATTCCTTAAGAATTTAAGGCTATTGCTTACTAACTCATTTCATTCAGAGGTAGGTAGGGAAAGTTATGTGCTGAGATCTGCTGCGTCTTTCCGGCCTCAGAACATGCAATCTAAAAACTTTGCGGGATCAATAAAACAATAAACACAATCTTATATAATTCAACATTGTATAAAAACAATAATAACTATTATAAATCCTTACATTATTATAATAAGTAAAGGAAGACTATCACTTTTCAATTTCAAATAAAGAGAATCATAAAAACTATAAATAAAATATTATTGATTTTAGTTTAAAGAATGAATTACTTGACTGCAATATTGATTTCGTGTTTTTACTTTCATTTTTCCCAAAACTAACAAAGTGTTTAGCAATAATAACCATTCAAAGAATACATTGCATGCCAAAGCTAGTTAATTAGTATGGTAATTCACTGAGAGCCTACACACGTTCTTTGCAGTGTGGCATATAGCATATTTATGGCGACCATCTCTCACTTGCAACATATTACTCTAACACTCTAAGTCACGAACATATATGCCATTATTGGAACCTTTTTAAAGTCAAAACACAAAATTTACCTCACCCTTTCAATCAGACAAGCGAAAATTAAATGATGAACCTCTTTTTTAGAGTTTATTTACCTTTCAGTATTTGGTTTACTTGCCACCAAATTCAATTATTAATTCGGTAATGTCAGTCCCTTTCAAAATAATTTGACAAAATTCATTGTAGCTATACAAATTACTAATAGAATGCTCTATATTCTAAGTTCATAGAATAATATGATACAATAAAACCAAATCCAGTTCTGTTTGCTCTAGTTGAAGAACTCTTCCTTGGAGAAGCAAGTGGAGTTGAAAATTCCCCCCTCGAATATTGCCTTGCCGGAGCTGTAGGTAGAAATGGCTCCTCCTACAACACCGAGAGTCAACACATACAGCAACATCATCTTCTCCACAATATGCAGCTTTCTGAGTAGGTAGGCAGTGAAAAAGGTAAATTTCAAAAATTCGTGCAGATGATAAGTTGAATTAATGATTTTGATTATTTGGCTGTTACATAAATGTTTCTATAAATATATTAGTAACAGAATATTAACGTGTGGTGACCTATGTATTGGTAAAAACACATTACGAAACTCTCTTGCCTTTTGTTAAGAGTAATCAATTTTTAGTGTAAAATTTCTTAGATTCATCACTAATTCAATAGAATATATTAATAATTTTGGTCATTTTTGACGTCTCTGTATCACCTTCTGATGTCCAACCAAAGTTACTCTTGTCTGTTTTGAAAGAATAATTTTGATATTCTAGCTTTTAATAGTTTTGAATTACTTACTTGTAAATGCAATTTGTAATTGGATCGATAAGTTGGCAAAGCTTCCAGTAGAAAATGGGTGGGAATATAAATGACATCAATGTAACTGTCGTAGCTCCCAGAAAGTTGAGCAGTTTGCCAAAGTCTGGGATGGTGAGACCAAGAAGCAGCAAAAACATTGCAATGGACGACCGTATAATGACTCTCTTGAGACTAAAACCTGCAATTTCAAAAGTTTACATATTATCACCTCTAATTATTTTAGCAATTGAATGAAAACTACATCACGTTACTCTTGAAACCCTAGATCAAGTGATTAGGAACTGACCTCGTGGCGCTTTCATCACATGTTCTAGTCCTTGCATCGACGGATTCACTGTAATTATGTACGCAAAGAAGAAGTGTATCGCCAGTGACAGTTCAGCGACTGCTACCAGTTTTCCTTCGACAGCGTCCAAAATATCTTCCGGAACATTGTCACCAAGGATGTAGTACACTCCGCCTCCTACTCCCATGTACAGAGTTGTTAAAACTGTGTGGTTCAATGACATGGAAATGAATGGATTTAGTACAGGTTATTGTACTGAAGAATTTATAATGTTATAAATTATAATAATTTTAGTTGCACTCACACGCGAATGATATCCCAATACTGAAGGAAAAGGAACTTCTATCTTTCATGTCATTTTGAATTGAAGGAAAGAGAGAAGCACCTCCGAATGAGAATAAAATTGAGGAGAATCCAAGGAAGAAACCCAAGAAAGTTGGAGGAGAATAGTGAGGAGTAGTTTGCATGTCACTCGTTATCAAATAGTACATGACAATGCACAGAGTGATCAGCATCGAGAGAACAGCTATGTACGATGCCCACCTTGAATAGAAGAAATTGTCTCAGTTTTCCTAACATGCTCTTCTCTAAACAAACTTTTTCCTCGATTATTGACGATAAAGATTTGATGTACTTATTCAACTTCCAAGCTTATGATACCATTCAATTTGGTTCATTTTATGACCTTTCTTAATCTTCAAATAGTCTTTTCGTCCTCCCACTCACCAAATATCTTTTGGAGAGCCAAGCCAAGATATCGGAACACTGACAACTGCCACGATGATGAGCAGTTGACAGCTGGATACTGGTGATAGTGTTCCCGTGACGTTTGAGATGAAGGATTCTATCATGTTAGCAATGAGGATCAGGTACACAACTGATGCTCCCAGTAGGTTGATGTGCAGAGCCACTTCTACTATATTGCTGCAAGATTATTCAAAATGAATGAGATTTTATGTAATAGCATATCATAGATGTACCGAAATTCACATAACAGTCTAATTAATATGTTTTTTTTTTGGTAATGTTTCTAGGATTATAGAGGGTTATGATTGATTGAACACAGCAAACCCTGTCAGTTTCATCCTGAAGATGTTGTCGGTCTCGTCATTTTTAAATATTTAGACAATTTCTTTCGGTGTCGGGTGTTTCATCTACAATTATTACACCAGTAATTATTCAAATTTAGTGAACGTTAAGGCAGAATCAGATAAATTTGTTGATTTATCAATGTTATTATATACAAATTGATGATCTGTTAATAAATCAGTTCGCTCACCGCCCAACTACTCCGTAAGATCTGAAGCCAATCTCCTGGTACGCGTTACTGACTTTGGTTCGTTTGTATTCCGGCCACTTCATCTCCATTATAGTCCAACATTCGGACAGTCGAATGCCAGAAAAAGTGACCGTCGCTCCTAATACAATTATCAGAGCCAACCCTCCCCAGCCTGAAAGATGGAACAAAAATGAAGTTTGAATGTTTACCCATTTTTCGTCATCACTAATAATACTCTAATTGAAGTTGGTTATTGGACAATAGAATCTCTTTGGAAATGTACTCTTGGTCGAGAAAAGAATAACATCAATACTAAATAAAATACCTGTAAGTTTACTTTTACATGGTTCTTTCACATCTTTACATCGTGGTTACAACTTCAAAACAATATTTGTGTTCCCCTTCAAGTTAATTGTCGATTATTTCATCTTACCTGAAGAGGATATTGCAAAGGGCAAGTTAAGCAGACCCGCCCCAGCTATCTCCGCCACTATGAAGGAGGCCCCCATCAGGATACCCATGCCCCCTTGGTGCACCTCTCTGGACATGCTGCTGCTTATGTTCGGTACCTCCTCTCTGCTGGAGCCTCTGCTAGAACTATAGTTACTCTCATCTCCATTTTCTGATACTTCCGCCATTTCTAAATTTGAACGAATTTTAAGAAAATTTCATCAAAACTGGAAGGAATGCAATGAGTTTTAAATTTCTTTTGTTTTTCATTCACTGCCATGACGGCAAGTTGCCATGAAATAAATTGACAACTTTACTTTGTTTCTATTGAATAGTGAATGGAAATGTTTAATAATTTGGTTTTTAGAGATGAAGGATTGATGAAATTAGCAAGACATTCATCCTCAAGATGTCAGTCCAATGTAACGTCACTCTAAGGTCTAAACCTTCATTCTGCGAATTGGAATATTAGTACAATTATTCCCTGGTACTGTTTCTATTATATCCTCTTCATCCAATGCAATTTATATGCATAAACACAAAGTTTCTTTTCTACTCAATCACTTCAATTATCACATTTCAATTGAATTCACATATAATCTGAATAGCTTCCAGCTCCACCAATCGACTGACGATATTGTGATAGTTTTGCCTATCAGTGAGGTGTGATAGATTAATGCTATTGTATTCGCTATCTAATTTGTATTTACTATCTATACCTACTAATCTGTTTTATCAAGGGTCATTATTTGCATTGTTTCTAGGCATTTATTCGAAATTATTGAAGAGATACTCATAACGTTAGTTAATCTCACATATAAGATTACCTAGAATTAGAAACAGTAAAATAAGGTATCGATATCTCTATGAACTGCAGAAATATTTTTTAATGAAACAAAGTGGATTCAGTTTGTTTAGCTTATATAATTATTGGTAATAAAGATATAGCCAATAGTTGATTCTGATGTTGAAAGGAAGTAGGAACCTTTTGTCAACACACCTGGACAATCAAAGCCTCCTGCAGGTACCTAATAAAAAGAAGTGACAGGATCGGTTCAAGGATTTCGAAAGTACGAATCTACCTATTTTGGGTCTGGATCAGACTAGGACAAATTAACCAGGAGATCATCCAGGTATATTTCAAATCAACGACTTGTGTGGTTTGTATCCTGTCGAGGCATTCACTTGGCCTACAACAAAAATGCATCACGAAATAACGTTCTATATACAGGGTGGAGCCAAAAAAAAGGAAACCCATTTTCAAATTAGTTTATTTTACAAACAATCATCTTCTATTCTAAAAAAATGTGACCCACCGGTGGGTCACATCGCAGGAAACGGGTTAAATATTTCATATTTTATTCCTCTACCATATTTTGCCACATTTATAGATACAGGTATCCCCCGCTTTAATTACCAATCACAACTCAGTTTAATTACCAAACGGTAACTGAAGCGAGGAAAAGTAACGAGAAATTTATAATTGTAACTCCTTGACAATATATCTCATTTCCTATGAGTGATAATGAAAGAAAATTTGTTTTAGAGTTAGAGTACTATATAAGTCTATTATTAAACAGTGTTTCAGTGTATAAAGTTGTGAATTTATTAAATGTTTTAAAATCCATCCATAGCTTAACTCTCACTCAGTATAGGGAAGTAATTAATAGATACTTAGATTTCTATAATTATTGTGCTACATTTAACAAACAGCAATTTATTCTCTGAAATCTTTTTGGAAGAAGTGAGTTCGAAAAAAAAATATAGCTTACTAGATTATGTGCACTCGGTAGAGCGCATATCTTCGCCGCCGCATTGACCCGTTCTCTCCCAAAATTTAATAAACTGCTAACTGGATAATAACCAATCGTCCCACCAAGTTTCATGCAAGCAATATGGTTCAATACTTTTTGAGTTATGATTGACCTTGACCTTTGACCGGACCGCTTCCAAAATTCTAACAGATGATTCCTGGACATTGACCAATTGCACCATCAAATTTCAGTCAATTTGGTTGAATACTTTTTGAGTTACAAATGGCCTTGACCTTTATCTTTGACCCGGACGCTCCCAAAATCTAGAAAAAATTCTAGCAGCAGGTTACTGGACATGAACCAATAGTTTCACCTAATTTCCGGCAATTTGGTTGAACACTTTTTCAGTTAAGCGGATAACAAGATGATAAATATACCACGGCTAAAATATGACCTTCCCGCATTCTGTGAAGGTAATAATAATTATAATTCAATTTCTATTCAAATTGGTATCATGAATACCAATTGAAATAAAAGTTAAATAGAAATTATTATATATTGATTTTTTCGTGTTCGAAAATATGGAACCGTGCAATAACACGGAACTAACCCTAAATAGGACCTTATCTGGATAATAATATTGATGTTTTTCATAGTTACCGTGAAATAGTCACAGAAAATTTTCTCCGTTTTCTATGTCTACGAACGGTACTTATTTCGAGACATGACTCGAAATAAGTAGGTACCACTTTTATTAAAATGAGGTGTAATTAAAGCGAGTCCTGCCTGTGTATATATTATTCATTTGTTTTCTTGTAGAAATGACTAGGGTTGTGAACTTGTGACAATATGCTTTTTAAATCACAGATCTTAAGAATATCATAGACGAAATGAAATGGTAACGAATACTATATCTATATACCGCTGGTGTAGAACCATTCAATACTCTTTAATTCTCTCTCATAATATTTTCGGGATCTATGATTTTAAAAGCGTATTGTCACAACCCTAGCAATGGCAGTTTCACCTGCAGTTGTCAAAAAATGTACAAATATAATTATTATATTTGTCTCACTTACAAAAATTCCTATTTTCATTAAATAGAAGGAATGCTAAAAATGAATCTTCTTTTTCAGGAAAAAACGTGTTAGCAGATTCAGTTAAACAAGGGACTTCAGAGTAACAAAAAACCATGTGTTTGCACTGATAGAGGGAAATGAAGAGTTACTGAGCTAGTAGAGTAAGTACAGAGTAATGATGGTAATCAAACGAATGTCAATATGAAAATATATTAAACTCTATACGATAGGTTATTGTATGTCTAGGTACATCAAGTTATCATGGTATATATTAAATAAAATACATTAAAATATTCTATCTCACATCGATTGGGTACATTTAAAGGAATTGTTAAAAATAAGTACATGCTAAATTAATATTGTACCTATAGGTTTTTTAAGGTAAGGCAAGTTACGAATTATCGGTCAGTACTACATCTTCGGTCATATAAGAAAAAAGTTTAAAAAAAATATATATATAAAAATTGTTATTATTACACGGTGCTATTTAATAACAAATTTTATATTGTTTTTTGTGGTTCTGACCGATAATTCGTAACTTACCCTAGTTACACACATTAGGGTCCGTTTTGAGTTATCGGATGGTTGCACATTTTCGAACAAAAAAAAGTAGCTATTTAATAATTATTATAAAACATTAATTTAATTGGTATCAGTTACCAAGAATACAGAATTTGAGGAAATATACAAAGGAAAGCTAAAGAAAAAACCACCACCCGGAATAAAAAACGTACACGCTATAAAACAGAGCAGAAGAAAAATGTGTATCGTTAGATACCTCAGCTTACACCATCACTACTCTACTGGACTCTTACTAACTAGTTATCTTTTTCTAATATCCAAACTAGAGACAAACATAACCAATGGCTACTTTACTCGGAAGCCAACTCTTACTCCTGACTACTTCTTCTAGTCCCTTGTATTTAATTTGGTTTGGATTCACACATTAAACCCCTACTAAAACAGAGCCACTGTTTAATCCATAGTTCTAACTCTCCCCTCAGATGTACGAGACCCTAACTTAGCTCCTCCACCATGACTCAGCATTATTTGAATTTATTTCTAACGTTAGTTCACGTCAAAAGGTGTTGGTATGCAGTTTGCGTGTGTAAGTACATTAAATTGTTGGCCAAGGGTTATTGAAACCTATTCAATTATCACTAATTTAGTAAAATAAATAAAAACTAAGTTTAAGTGGACAAAATTATCTGAAGTTAGTTTAAATTTATCTGAAGTTAGTTTAAATACTTCAATTAGGTAAATATTTAATGAAATCCTATTCATTCTGACAGTAAAGATATAGACGAAGAAGACACAAATTTCCCTAAAAATTAATTTAAAGCTACGTACGTAGACTACCTTATTCAGGATCAAATAGGGAAAGTATTTGTACTTAAATATATTCCTTTACATTCAGTTTTAGCTAACGAGTCACTAAAGTTGGAAACATGTTCAGAATAGTCTAGTTGGCAACACTAGGAGGTAGGAAAATTACTTTTTTAGCCATCTGTACACATCAACCAAAACAAAACTGTTCCCAGCAGTAACTGTTACACTTCCTATCAAAAAAGAATACAGTCAAAGAAAAATATATATCACATTTACAAAATTTCTTTTAGCGATTGTTGCTACTGCTTGTAGCTATCTATACACAATCAAGCTATTTTTAAATTGGTCTGAGTACACCATTTAAAATCATGGATATTCAAATGTTACTAACAATCCAATCTTCCTGAAAATTCACTTTTGTATAATTAAACTTACAAATAATGCGAGTTTTTGTCTCTCAAATTCAAATTTCTAAATTGTAAACTAAAATCACACCTGGAAATTTCTAGATCAGTCTAGAAGCTATCTACAAAAGGACCTTAACTTTCAAGAAATTAATGGGTCTTGCACATGAAAATATCTATAACATTTTGGAAGGATCTAGATTCTAGAAAGTAACAACTTTTGGCCACCAGAAATAGCAAGCAGGGTAAAAATATCAATAACTGAAGTTATGTCTCAACAAATAAAATAAAGTGAATATTTTGATATATGCGCATAGAGTAATGGAATGAATAACAGCTGTTTAATGAATAAAATGATAATGTAAAAGAATAAATAATTGTAACTATCATATCTAAACTATAAAAGTTGCCAAATAATTAACTTACAGATCCTGCCTTCAATTGCACTATATTGGTATAAATATTTCTTTTTGTTTCGAATAATTTGATAATTATTTCCTCATTGACTACATTGGCCAGGAACTGATCGAAGGTGATGCTCCAATTGTCATCAGACTCACCAGTCTGGGGTGATGCCTTCATCTTCTGACCGATGTTTCCAATCTGGAGGAGCAAGGAGCCAACCCTAGCCAAGGCACTGAACACCTCCTCGTTATTCTCCTCAGCGAAGAAAGAGTACACAGTGCGCCACAAGTTGATGAACTGGTTCTGGTTCATTGCAGGAAGGAACTTCTTCTCATACTCGCGGTACAGTTCAGGGGACTCCCTATTGCTCCAGATGGCAAACTTGCTGTAGCGTAAAGGGTTGGAGGCGTAGGTTGGAGAGGCGACGTCATCGTGGAGAGAGAGGTTTCTCTTGAGGTTTGCCTTTAACATCTTCGTCTCCTCCTCCACCGTTTCGAAGAACATCTCGGCTTCGACTGCTTCTTCGTCAGCAGAAGTGCGTTTGCTCTCCTTAGGTTCCTCACTGTTGGCGGCCTGTGGGGGACACACCAAGTGGATCCAGTAGAGCAGGCGGAGGTGTCGGGCTGCATCTCCACCATTGATCACACTCAGGAGCCAACACACTGACTTGAATGTTACGAAGTGGGAGTCCCTCGTGTCCAGAAGTTTGAAGGCACTCATCACGAGGGCGTCAACTCTGTCCACTGCCACACTCCATAAACTGGCCTGAAATGAATAAAAACATTCATCTCCTAATAATTGAAGATTTCATCTTCCTTATGATATTAAATTACTGTACCTAATAAACAGAATAAGCAATTGCGTTTCTAAACCTTTATACAGTAAAACTCCTGCATTATTAAATGCATCTGAGTTATGAAGTAGTTTTCTATGCTTAAATTAAAGAAAATGATAAACATCATAATCTTCATTATAGTTATCCCTTAATTACCATAGTTTTTCTAATGATTTTAATCATAGAAAACCATCAGTACACCTGAGATATGAAGTAACCAATACTTCATAACTCAGGAGTTTCACTGTATTAGAAAAATAATTAAAAAGAACTGAAAATAATTAGATTTTCCAGTGTTCGGTTTCTGTTACCTTTGTGACGATACTTTTGAAGAGAGAAAAGTGGAGGGGGTAGCCTCCCTCCTGGTGGTAGTGCTGAGGTCCTCCCCCACTGTTAGACTGCTGCCTCAGCTCCTTACCCTCTCCCCCAACACTCTGCTCCCCCCTCACCAGATCCACCAGAACCTAAAAAAGAATGAAGCTGCTGAAGTCTAGTCTAACTATCTAAAAACATTTAAAGGACAAGAATAAAAATAATTAAATTAGTGTGAGTTTCGAATTATCTGCCAGCTCAATATTTTCGATCATATTTTTTTGAATCGACCATTTTAGCTGGTTATTTTAATTGGTATCCATGATACCTCTTGCAGGTATCATGGATACCAATTGAAATAGAGATTTAAAATGTGTGAACCCTTTTTTCACATAAAAATATTTTACACAATTCATATTTGGGATGAAGTCAAAATTACAGAAATTTACAGATAGATTCATCCTCAGGTAAGCTATCTGGTCCTACTAAACGGCTGGTCGCATGGGCAGATATAAAGAATGATTCTGATTGATTTAGGTATAACTATTGCGAATTACCATCAGAAAGGAATTTACTACAAGATTTATCATAAAGGATATAAATATCCATAGGTTCTACCTCTGACAGCCTAGTAAGAAACAACATATTTATACATGAAAATGCAGCAGCCGCTTAGTTTCACACCTGGATAAATGGAGAGTATAGAAAAGAGACAAGAAATTTCTAACGTTCAGTATATTTTCATGCCATTTGAGTAAACTGGATAAAAATTTCTGAATAAATGAAAAAATTATTTACGGGTATGTTTACCTGAAGTTCCTGCATGGTGAGCAGACATTCTCCACCCACAGACCTGAGGGTGTTTCGGGTGATGGTATCCTCTAGATTTTGCACCACAGTCAGCCTTCTTTTGTTTCTCAGAGAGTTGACTAGAGATGGTGTAACCACGGAGCCGTAAGTGTGGTAGGCGTACTCCAGGATGGTGGTGACATCTTGCGTACACGGTGTAGTGACATTCTCAAAGGAATCCAGACTGGAGATGGTGACATCGACAGGTTGCATGGCGTCTTGGATGGCAGTTTCTATACCTCCCTCATTTTTGTTGTTCGGGCTGAACATGTTGCTGAAGAATTCGTTGAGTAGAGCCATGGCGGAGCCTTCATCTTTGGTGTCCTGTATCGCCTTCATGTTATTGTCAAGAACGGCTAGCATCATCAGAAAGAGAACTCTCGCTCCATCATACAAGAAGCAGTCGATGATGTGAACGGCAGCGTCGAATTTCATGGCACTCATAAATAGCGTAAGGAAGCAAGAGAGGCTAACCAAGGCTATGACACCTCCTCTAGGATCTGTATTACCTTCTTCTCCTCCAACCAAAGACTTTATGGTTAGAGCCTCTGGAAGATGTTCTTTGAGAATGTCTAACATCACAGCCTGGTCTACCAGAGCACCTAAAACTCTAGATGTGTAGTAATCAGGCAATAACCGCTCTGAAAGACTACACATGATGAAAAAAGCTTCTTCTTCACTGCAGTACACTAGTAAAACAGAAGCAACTATGTTCATTGCTTGACAGTATCCTATGGCAGGGTTCCTCCAGGCATAAGCTGATAGCAATCTCCTTAAAGCGTCAATTCCTGTTTTAGTTTGGTAAGCAGGATGTTCAGGTAAGGACCTGTGAAGATCTCTCTCAATTTCCTCACTTGCCGGGGTTTTACGACTTTTAGATGCTGCCACTGCATTTCTGTAATAGCCTGGAGGGTGATGGGACTGTTCTTCCAAAGCACCAGAGAAAATCATCCACAGTTCAGGACGCAGATGGTCAGGTATTCCCTTCATCACCAAACTACGAAGAGCTGAGGTACGATACATTGTAATCCCTCTACCGTATTCCGTGAAAAAGTCACACCAATCTCCATCACTTTGATTTCTAAATACCGAGTCTCCAAATAGGAGTCGCAGAGGTTGCAGGAGAATATCTGACTCCTTGCTAGATTGACTGTCTGGTAAATCTAAGCTAGAACCACCAGGTAAGTTCTCCCTTTCCTCGAGAGGAGACTGTGTGGTTGTACATTTGGAGCTGGAAGAACAAGTGTCGTAACTATGGGGATTAGAGTTACTTTCTACAATCAGATCAGAGGGGATTTCCTCAAATTCTTCACTGACGTCAAGAAGTTCAAAGGCGCTGGACAGCTCCTCTGAGTTAGAAACTTCTGACAAACTAGAGGAGCGACTGTAGGAGAGAGATCTGGAGGGGAGTCTCAGTCCAGATGGGAGGGACGTGCAGAAACTAACACTTTTACCTGAAAAAAAAAAGAATTTTAGCTAAATTTTTATAAAATCAAATCTTGAAGTCAGGTTTCAATTGGAAGATTAAATATTTTTGTACAATTTTTAAATCAAAAATTTGATAGCTTACCCATGAGTTCCGAGAGTTTAACACATACAAAGTCCCTATCGGTGACGTTATTGAAGAGGAAGCTGTTGTTTGGCGGCAAGGTGGACACAAACATCGCCTTGCGCATTCCAAGGGAAGACACACCCCCTTGTTTGTTGGGGACTTTGTCTATTTTCTCAATACTTTGCACCATACGAAGGGGTACAACCACTGACACCTTGTGAGTGCCTGATGATTGGAAGCAAATATAACCTGGACTGACGAAGAGGCTTCCTTGAACCTGAAAAATGGCAGAAAAAGTATTTAGCAGGATTCTGATTTTGAAAGCTATTTTCAATAATGTCCAGGAAGGGAATAAAATTCTAAAAGCTTCACTTTTATTTAAAATTTCTCACTGAAATAAGTAACAATCTAATAAAGACTTAGTGAAATCTATGACAGACTCACCATTGCTTTACTGTAAGAGACCCACAGCTGAGCTGAAGTGGAGCCATCCAATTTATCAGACATTGGCAAGCGGAAGAAATTGCGGTGATTGTCCGCAGTGCTCTTCGCCTCCAAATCCCTTTTCAGAAAAGACGTGCTGATTTTATTCTTATAGGAAGTGGTTTTCTTCAACAAATTCTTATCCTCTGAATATTCCTCATCATTGATCAACTGCTCGACAGTCAAATTCACCAGAATCTCCATCATCTTGAAAGTCTCGGCTTTTTGGAGGAAGAGGGAGAAGTAGAGGTCCTGTGTGCGGGTTGATATTTTGATGCTGTCCGGCAGCAGTAAAGCGTTAGAGCAAGAGATGTCAGTGACGTCACGCCAACGCACTAGCAGTCGCACTTCCTTGCCAAAGAGACTGGAATGAAAGGCAACGTGGTGGAGGGAGAGGTACAGCCAGCCTTGACGTGGAAACTTCCCTTGCATGTAACTGAAAAAAAGAAAACCAATAAGAACTAGGGTAAGTTCTTAATTATCGGTCAGTTCCCCATTTTCGGACATGTAAGAAAAAATTATATAATAATAATTATTTAACTTTTATTTTAATTGGTATCCATGATACCTGCAGGTATCATGGATACCAATTAAACTAATGAGTTAAATTAATATTTTTTCTTATAGCTATGACCAAAGATGTGGAACGTTCAATAATTCAGCACTATTAGTAAATTTTCTTTTTCAGAAATTTATTTTTTATCATTACTTACTAATCACTAGATATATCATTAATGATCACTCTAGACTTCAGTCTGCACAAACCTGCAGGCGTAATAGTACACCAGTCTATCACAGTCCTGAACATTGAAGAGTCTGTGAAATTTTTCTGAAGTTTCACCAAAAGACGTCTCTGAAGAACTTTCTAGAACAAAAAAATGTTGGCTTATTTCATAACTTCAGAATAATTTTAACAAGAAAATGAGAGTTGTAGTTAGCTACATCATCAATAAACTAAAATAGATAAATTTTATCTTATAGGGTAAGTTACGAATTATCGGTCAGTACTACATCTTCGGTCATATAAGAAAAAACAACATAAAAATTGTTATTATTACACAGTGCTATCTAATACTTCTGCAAACCAGGGTTTGCAGAAGTATTAGATAGCACTGTGTAATAATAATAATTTTTATATTGTTTTTTCTTATATGACCGAAGATGTAGTACTGACCGATAATTCATAACTTACCCTATTCCTTTTCCAAATTACAAAGTTCATATTTTTTAAATGAATTAATTTGAAAATAAAAGATAGCTAGCTAAAATTATAAAGCTCACTGCATGAAAATGATACTATTTTCTTGAAAGCATATTTGAACATTGCACTATTTTCTGTTCTTTTTTTAGCAATTGACCAATAGCGAATATAGCATATTTATTAAAAATTGATTAGTGATAGACCAATAGTTAAAATAATAGTAAAAAAAAACATTTCTTTTAACAGAAAAAAATAGTTAGTTGGCTGAAAATAGCAGATTTTTAAAATAGTTTACCAATAGCCAGTAAATAGACTGTTGATTATTGTTTGCCTGCTCACCATCTAGAGGGTAGTCAACCTCATCCTTAGAGTTGGTGGCCAGGCTGGCCACTTTGCACTTCACGTAGTCTGTGGCGTCATTCTCATTATCAAAATTGGGAAGCACAGGCAGGAGGTTGTACTCTAACCACGACCAGTGAGTGCTGATGTCCTTGTACAGCACAGACACTGCTACAACTGAGAGAAGAGATGTCGAGAGTGTGAATAAAGTGATATTGGTTAGAACAATTGCATCATTTTAACCCGTACATGGAGGGTGTCCTTATTTTGGGACAGCAATCTGTAGAGGTGGCACATCAGCAAAGTTAAAGTTGAGCAACAGTGTACGGGTTAACACTGAGTGCCAAGTGTAACATAGGGCAAGTTGTTACGAATTATCGGTCAGTTTCACATCATCAGTCATACAAAAAAAATTATATTAAAATAATAATCATTAACAATATCGTTTCATCTTATTGACCGAAGATGTGGAACTGACCAATAATTCGTAACTTAGCCAACATCTCAAACTTATACAATAAATATTATACATTTATAAAGATAATTATTTCATTTTTTGCAACATTCTGAATAAACAAAGAGGTAAATTTGTAAAAAAATAATCAAATCAAGCACCAGCCAAACTGAAATTTTATTTCATCTAGATTCTAGGATAATACTTTAGAACCTTCTCGATCAACATGTTGAATTAAATAAAGGAAGAATCAAATTGAAATAGCTACTATGAAATTCTTAAGCAGTCATTTAATTTATTTTGTTAGCTATATATTGCATAGGAAGAAGGTAACTATATTTAGCTTCAGATTTTTCTTCTCATAGGAGAAAATAATAAAAATTATTTTTAACAAGATCAATTCAAATTATCTTTTTGAAGTCGAATTTGCATGAGTTCCAAGTTATAGAACAGTTCCACATTTTCGATCATGCAAAAGTTATTATCCAACTCTTTTTTTCTTGCATGATCGAAAGCATGAGACCGTCCAATAACTAGTAACTCACCCTATAGTCAGAGGCAACTCACCGCATATGACCTGAGAGGCAGAAGACGTGTACACTATTCTGTACGGCATGGGTTTGGTGTCAAACACAGAGTCTAGAGTACCCACTATCAGCCCACCAAAACCACCTGCAACGAAGGGGTAATTGAGAAAACATATACTGATAAATATTTGATAGGGTAATTTACAAATTATCGGTCAATTTCACATCTTCGGTCATATAAGGAAAAAACGATATTATAATTGTTATTTCTATTTTAATTGGTATCCATAATACCTGCAGATATCAAGGATACCAATTAAAATAAGAAAACAATTATAATATCGTTTTTTCCTTATATGACCGAAGATGTGAAATTGACCGATAGTTCGTAAATTACCCTATTATGATTTGCAAGTACTGTCAGAGAAAATTGTTCTCAAATATATTACTTACAGATAAGTCTATTATTAAAACATTACTAATTTGAATAACAACATTCAATTTCTTGAATTCTTGTATCATGCTTCCAACAATTATAAAAACATGATTACTTTAATTTTCTAAGAGCATCGCAAGTTACCAATGTAATAAGTACCATAATTAACAACATCCCATTATGAAATACAATAGAATTTCACTAAACGAGTTCACTAGTTTCTCACCAGACTTTTTGTTGACATTATCGTTGCCTCGGGAGGCATTTTCTCGCTTTGTTCCTTTCCTCTGTTGAAGCTGGAAGTAAGGATTGGCCTGAATGACCTCCCTGAGAAGAAAATAACATTTATTAGAAATAAAATCATAATAGGGTTAAGACCTCAAGGAGACTCTTAGCAATTGAACTATTTATTAATTGATTATTTATTAATTAATTAAATTTGTTTTACCATTAATCTTCTAACCCAATAATTATTAACCATTTTATTTATAATGAGACTAAAAAATTGTAAGATTTTAAATTAATATACTAATTTTCAAATTATAGAAAACTCTGTTCTTTTTTTTAGATAGATGTTATTAGTTTGAAATCATAATCATGAATAGATATTTTTAATTAAGCTTTTGGAAGTAAACTTTTGTCTTCTTCAAAAAGAAACTACAACAAAAAATCAATTAGGTTTATGTAACATGTTACCTTGATTATTTAGACTAGAAAAGAATTTACTAGGGTGAATTCAGAATATCAGACAGTTCAAAGTGAAAAGTATATAACTATCATTTATACTGTAAGAGGCATCCATAGCACACCTATAGGTATCATGGATACCAATTATCCATGTACCGTACCAATTATTATCTATAATTCCTTAGGTATCATGGATACCAATTATCCATGTACTGTACCAATTATTACCTATAATTCCTTAGGTATCATGGATACCAATTATCCATGTACCAATTATTATCTATAATTCCTTAGGTATCATGGATACCAATCGATATAATTATTTTATAAGATCGAAAAGGTGAAAACATCCAATAACTCGTAACTTCCCCTACCAACAGCACGTACTCACCAGAACATTCCAGACCTGGCAAACAGCTCATCATCAGGCTTTGTCCACATGATTACAAAGAGAGACTAGGCATCAGTAATTCATAGTCTTCAAAATTAGCTTCAGTTAAGCTAACTAAACGTCTGAAATGAAGTGAATAAGTGCTTATTTCCTGCCTTTTGGTTATCTTAGCTAATCACCAAACACATTATTTTTATCAGACAAGTAGCACATACAGGATGCAGTGAAGATATTTTAATTAAACTGTTGTGCATTGAATATATAATAAATAATTAGTAAGTTTCTTATTAATTATCACCATAAAGCAAGTTAGTTCAGACAATGGTCTAGCTAGGAACCACAAGAATCGTATCAAATATATTGAATATAATATATTAGACAAACCAATCGTTGACATCATAGTCTCAATGAAGAAAAATTATTCCTACGGTCCTAAACCATACTTCTCCACACACTGATGGTTTCATAAAAAAAAAGTTGTGAACTCATTTATTTGTGCCTAGGTATTGTAGCTATAACACTATGCAATTTAAGATTACAAATTGAAATGATGAAATAATTAATAGTGTATCCAGTCACTATTTTAATAATTCTGAGAAATGTAATATTTAGTGATTGGGAAAGGATAAATTCAAAGCCAATCAGTTGATAAACTAATTATCATATATTTATATTTCTTTAGATTTAGCTATCAGTCTATCAAAATACATTTATTGTGTGGATTCCAGTAGAATAAACAGTAAATTCCTAGTTAATGAAGGCCTTCTATACCAGTCTCTGTTTGGTGCACAGTGCACAGGAACCCACTGACTTTATCAAAATGCTGAAAAAAATTCACAACAATTTAGCCACTTAAAATTACTGGTAATATAGGGATAAATGACTAAAATTCCACAGACTTTGCTAGAATATTTTTTACCATGAAAGTATGCACAAAGTTGTCAATATATTGGCAACTTTTGAGTGGTGAAATAGGTTGAAAAAACTGTAATTAACTATTAAATCACTAATTAAATAGCCATAAGGGATGCACATGCATCAGACATGAAACATGATGATGTTTTCACTTTTCAACTGTAAGCCAAATATCTACTTAAAAATGAGTTAAATGTGGCAACCTAGGTCCATTTTTTCATCATACGGGCGACTTTTCTACCAAATTATGAAACATGGAACTCACAAAGTTCCAATGAAAACATGAAATTTCTCTTCTAAATGACTGCTCCAACTTTAGTGCAGAAAATGGGTGGGAAACCCAGTCTGGATAATCCTTTAGGCTAACAGATTAATTTTATAGGCTAAATGCTGCGGATTATAAAGTTCACATCAATTTATTAGTGTATTTTAGTCTGCAGAACTAAATTAATTCATCCAAAGGAACTTATTTTTCCAGAATGGCAGAAGCTTGGAAAGTAGATTATGAATGACTGGAGTCTGGATAATATTCATTAGAAGATTTAAAAATAACAGACATGCAGCATGTTTGTAGATTTTGAAGTTATTTTTTGGATACATGTAGAAAGTTAGGAACTACATATGGTCCTATGGAAAATTTAAAAAAGAACAATCAAAAGTTATGTTTTTTGTTTAGAGAAATACTGTTGGAGACTTGAGAGCATTGTTTATATTAAAAATTATAAACAGATTAAATACTCTAAGGAAGCCTTGGACCAGTCTGCAAAGCATGTACAATCAGTCTCCAGATTTTCAATTTTTGGGGCAATGTCTCTCCAAAATGGCCAAAAACCTCCAATTACTCTCTAATAATCACATGTAAACATAGGAATTAATTAGGAAATTGTCACCGGATAATTCATGTGAATAGTCGCCGGATAAACTTCACAACTTCATGCATCTTCTGCAGACTGGGGCTTGGAAGCTAAAAAGGCTGTATAAGCCAATTTATTGGTTTACAATTAATATTTAAAATGGTCACAACTCAGATAGGTATATCATATAATGATACAGTGATTCCTATTTCAAAAATTAAAATTTTGAAATAATTCCTATATTCTCATTTTTATTTTTGCTTGAAGAATGAAATTAATCAAATCATCAAAAATACCACTCTGCATAATGTGTCTCTTCTCCCGCTGAGATTTTATTTTGAGAGACAGTTACTCTTTGACTCTCAGTAGCAGATTCAGAATCTCCCGCAGCTAAATTAATTGTTACATAAGAATTAATTAAAGGTCTCCTGCAGCTAAATTAATGGTTACATAGGAATTAATTAAAGATCTCCCACAGCTAAATTGATGGTTACATAGGAATTAGTTGAAGATCTCCCACAGAGATATGATTTCTAAATTGGGCTCAGATTTGTAGCAGGGAGTCTTGGGAAAATGTTCCATATTCTGCAGTCTGACAAAAATGTTAATATGATTATGAGCCCAGTCTGCAAAACAAATCCATGTAGCCGAAGATCTGTGGAGACATTTATTATTATGACATATTATGATATTTTGAGGAAAACTATATCTTTGTAAGATCTTGGAGACACTTTTTTAATTAGCCTAATTCCTATGTTTACATGTTATTATTGGAAACATTTTGCAGAATTCTAGTCATTCTAGAGACAGATTTGGAAATCGTTGGATAAATTGCCCTCAAAATAAAATCTTTGAGACAGATTTGCCACACTTTGCAGACTGAAAATGAGCCAAAATTGGCTTGGTCAGAATTTTTGTGAAACATGTTAAGATGGAGTCGAGTCATGGATGGCAAGATGGAGATGCCAATCCATGTTTCAAAGTATGGACAAAGTCACCAGTATATTGGCAACTTTTGAGGGGTGAAAAAAGTTGAACAAGAAATTCACAAATAAAATAGTCTCAAGAGATGCACATGCATCAGACATGAAGCACGAGGTGATGAGGATATTATCAAGTGTAAAATCTTAACTAGGAAGTCAAATTCCATCTTAAAAGTATCTTGAATGTGGCGACCTGGATCCATTTTCTCACTAAACTGACGACTTTCCTGCCACACTTTGAAACATGGATGCCAATTGACATTGACTGAGGACTCTTCTTTTCTAAAAATAAATATCCCCCAATTCTTGCAAATTTGGAATGGCTGTCCCTTATGTCAGCATCATCATTCATTTTTTTATCATTTATTCATTTAGTAGTTTGTCAAGACTGCAGGAACTGATAAACTGTTCTCCAAGAAATCTTCTATTTTGACTTCTGTTCTCAGTAAAATACATCTAAATATAGGAGGAAATTAAGGATTATTTGCACAGAAAATGTTTAAAATGTCCCATATTCTGCCAACTGGTAGTTTGTTAGTCGTTAGCACATAATTTTATACCCGTGCCGCCAGTCTGCAGAACATGGGACATTTTTAACATTTTCTGTGTGATTCAGTGTGAACGATCCTTAATTTCCTCCTATATTTACTTGTATTTTACTGAGAACAGAAGCCAAAACAGAGGATTTCTTGGAGATCACTTTACCAGTTTGGCAGTTCCTGCAGTCTGGGTCTGCAAGAGTTGGTAAAGTGTTCGTAGAGATCTCTTATTTTGTTCCATGTTACAGAGTATGTCAGTTAAAGCCAATTAATTGGCTTAGATTTCAAAAAATCAAAACTCAGATATGTCTAATTGGCTAATTTGGCTTTAAATTTTGAATTAATTCCTACGTTCCCATGTAAATTTTGGCTTGAAATCTTCAATAAATGTCATAATTCCAGTGAAATTTTGGCTCAAAAATTTACTTACAATTTTCCAGCCTCTGAAACATGGATTTTGTTTGTAGCAAAATTAATGTAAATATAGGCCAGTCTGTATTTGGTGCACAAAATTCCACTGACTTTTTGAAAAAGCTAAAAAATCCACCATAAATTTCCAGTAATTTAGCTGATCCACTAACATTTTACCCATTTTCTACCGAAAATTAATGGTAACATAGGAATAAATAGCTAAAAATCCACCGACTTTGCCAGAATATTATTTTCCAAGGGAAAAAATTCCACTGACAAGTCGGTGGAATTTACCATGAAATACAGTTTGGAATATAGGGATTAATTCAGAAGTGTTTGTAGCCAAATTAATGTAAATATAGGAATTAAGGCATGCCGTAAAATAGTACGTTGTTGTAGGCTATCGACTATATTAACTCAACTGACAAGTTGAGTCAATGACAATTATGACAACCCTTGTTACAGACCAGTCTGCAGAAGATGCATGAAGTTGTGAAGTTTATCCGGGACTATTGAGGACTTGAAATTAGTCTCCTTATTCGGCGACAATTTTCTAATTAATATTTAATTCCTATGTTTACATGTAATTAGTGGAGAGAATTAAATTTCTTTTGTCCATTTTGGAGAGAAATTGCCCCAAAAATTTAATATCTGGTCAGGTAATGAAGAATGTTATTTTGAGACCGTCAATTGCAAATGGTGAGAAATATCTAATTTTCTCCTATGCTACAATGTTATTATGGAGAGAATTTATGATAATATGATCATTTTGGAGAGAAATTTGAGGATTATTGCTTAGTTTCAGAGAATATACATTGAGTCGCCAATATATCTTTTTTTTTTTCAAAAATAAGTCAACAAATATTAGTAATGCAGTTGCCAGTCATCATAATTTAATTCAAATTTTGAAAGTAGACACTTAGTTGTCAATATACCTATATTACTATAACTACCTAAATTAATTGAGAGCGTATCAGCCAATCAGAGAGAGGCAGACAACTGATACCAGACAATCACAGAGAGCCTGAAAGAGGCATACTTTCTTTCATAGTTATTCATTTTTTTTTCTGATAATTAGTCAGGGAGCATCAAATTAAAATGACAAGTAGTGACCACATCATTCATAACAAAAGAACACCGAAAACAGAAAACTAATATACAATTTGAAATATACATCGTGATCGTGGAACACGCCATATCAAAACAAAATGGCTACTTTGTTTACATTTCAAAGATGCGCTGTTACGCCATTTATGATTATGAGTCACCAATTTTAATTTTAAATATAATTTAAGTGCTCATTAGTCGTCTATATATGTGAAAGATACTTATTTTCACAAATTTTAAGTCGACAATTAATCGGCGATTTAGTACATACTCTTGAAGTAGGGATTTTTGGAGAGAGCCGGAGAGACAAATGGAGAGTTTATGAGCCATACTATTCTACTTGGATATCCGGAGACTGATTGTGCATGCTTTGCAGACTGGGTTACAGAGTACTGAGTACCCTATGTCTGTTAAAGCCAATTAATTGGTTTAGATTTCAAAAAGTCAAAACTCAGATATCATGTTTCAGTGGCTGGAAAATTGTAAGTGGCTGGAAGATAGGGTCAAGCAGGTAAATTTGCTGCACACTAACTAATTGCGGCACCGGCCTGAGGGCCTCTAAAAAACAGAAACATCATAGCTTTAAAACAGTACATTAAAAACTTAAATTAATAAATTATAGCATGTACCTACGGCTCTTCTTTTGATAGTTATGACAGTAATGTAATTTTGGTTCAGAATGTTTTAGAGACTCTCTTGAGAGGGCCGCAATTTACCTGCGTGACCCTATGGTTCCCAATCCCATGTTAATTTTGGCTTGAAATATGTTCCAAAAATGAGCCAAATTGTCTTGGCTCATAAAAAAAAAAATTGGATAACAAATTTCCAGCCTCTGAAACATGGTCATCACTCATCACGTCATGGTTGACAACTAGGGTAAGAGTGTGTTGAATCGGCACCCTTCAATAATCGGCACCCACACACAGAAATTCAAAATAATAAGCCTTCAGCCAATCACTCACTTTGAAACATCACTTTTTTGCATTGGTTTAGGTTTCAGCTAATAAGTGATAAAGATATCACAGACATATGTCAAATAACAACTGTTCATCATTAGTTTTTGTTGAGAGTGATTCCAGACGTGAGCTTTCAGCTGTTGAATTCGCTAGTGACATGCTATAAAGATTATCTCTTTTCTAAATGAAAATATGGTATAAGCCTTTGCTTTTTCTGTTCTTCCATTTCTTTTAGATCATAGAATGAGTGTGATATTTCAGTTAATGTTTTACAGGCATTATTTATTATATTTTTGGGGTGCCGACGTTTGAATCACAGAATATGGAGTTTTTGTTAAATCGGCCCCTGTGCCGATTAGTGGACTTCTATACATTTAAGTAACTTTACATTTTATGTATATATTTATGTCAGGAATGTTAATTACAAGGTAAAAATTCAATTATTTCGAAGTTATTCCAATAAATTTCATTGATCGTCATGGGTGCCGGATTTCATGTAATCTAAGAATCGGCATCCATGGGTGTCGAATCAAGAATCTTCAATCATAAAATCGGCACAGGGCTGGTTCAACAATATCACAACTTTTTTGCTGCAAGTAAAAACGATCAGATTCGTCAGCAGTACCTGTACGAACTATATGTGGACCTAAGTTCAATTATAGCGATGCGCAAATGTAAATACAATCAATGCAGTAAAAATAAGTAACAATTAAATGATTCATTGTGTTTCTATTATTTCCTAATTTATATATTTTATTATGTAAATACCTTATTGTAGGTAATACAGTGGAACTCCTCTAGAGTGAACTTCTGTATAGTAAATCATCATGTATAACAGTAAAGTAGATTCCTGCATAGTGAACTTACATCTATAGCGAGAATATTTAGTTTAGTCTGCCACAAAAATTCGTAAGTTTTCTATGAATCTGCATATAGTAAATTAGTCAATTTTATGGAAGAGGAGTTCTACCAGTGCAACTCCTCTATAATGAAGTGAAGTGTAGTGAACCATCCTGATTTCTAGAGTTCTGAGAAATAAAATACCCTGTATATAGAATTTATTTTAAAAAGAAATAAATTATTTACTATAGTCTGTCATGAAAATGATCGTTTTCTATTCATCTTCTTAAAATCTATAGTGAACTAGTTGAAGTTCACTATATAAGAGTTTTACTGAATCAAAGAAAAGTCTATAATTATTAGAGATGCACCGATACTCTCGGTATCGGATAGTATCGGTATTTTTATGAGTATCTGGTAATTGGTATCGGATCCCAAAAAATAGTTCAAATATTACCGATACCAATTACCTTTTCAAGTTAGGTAGTATATATTGGTATTAGTTTTCAATTGAACATTAATAGCATATACCTATGTTCATCCGATATACGATTGGAAGAAATAAAGATACAATTTAAATAATACTATCGTATCTGAATTAGGTAGTCTATTCATTTTTAGTTACATTATGATACCTACTTCGATAGTTTCATTATGATACCTACTTCGATAGTTTCATTATGATACCTACTTCGAAGGGTACACTGTGCTACCTACTTCGAAGGGTACACTGTGCTACCTACTTCGAAGGGTACACTGTGCTACCTACTTCGAAGGGTACACTGTGCTACCTACTTTGAAGGGTACACTGTGCTACCTACTTTGAAGGGTTCACTGTGCTACCTACTTTGAAGGGTTCACTGTGCTACCTACTTTGAAGGGTTCACTGTGCTACCTACTTTGAAGGGTTCACTGTGCTACCTACTTTGAAGGGTTCACTGTGCTACCTACTTTGAAGGGTTCACTGTGCTACCTACTTTGAAGGGTTCACTGTGCTACCTACTTTGAAGGGTTCACTGTGCTACCTACTTTGAAGGGTTCACTGTGCTACCTACTTTGAAGGGTTCACTGTGCTACCTACTTTGAAGGGTTCACTGTGCTACCTACTTTGAAGGGTTCACTGTGCTACCTACTTTGAAGGGTTCACTGTGCTACCTACTTTGAAGGGTTCACTGTGCTACCTACTTTGAAGGGTTCACTGTGCTACCTACTTTGAAGGGTTCACTGTGCTACCTACTTTGAAGGGTTCACTGTGCTACCTACTTTGAAGGGTACACTGTGCTACCTACTTTGAAGGGTACACTGTGCAACCTACTTTGAAGGGTACACTGTGCTACCTACTTTGAAGGGTACACTGTGCTACCTACTTTGAAAGGTACACTGTGCTACCTACTTTGAAAGGTACACTGTGCTACCTACTTTGAAAGGTACACTGTGCTACCTACTTTGAAAGGTACACTGTGCTACCTACTTTGAAAGGTACACTGTGCTACCTACTTTGAAAGGTACACTGTGCTACCTACTTTGAAAGGTACACTGTGCTACCTACTTTGAAAGGTACACTGTGCTACCTACTTTGATAGGTACACTGTGCTACCTACTTCGATAGGTACACTGCACCACTTCGATAGGTACACTGCACCACTTCGATAGGTACACTGCACCACTTCAATAGGTACACTGCACCACTTCGATAGGTACACTGCACCACTTCGATAGGTACACTGCACCACTTCGATAGGTACACTGCACCACTTTGATAGGTACACTGCACCACTTTGATAGGTACACTGCACCACTTTGATAGGTACACTGCACCACTTTGATAGGTACACTGCACCACTTTGATAGGTACACTGCACCACTTTGATAGGTACACTGCACCACTTTGATAGGTACACTGCACCACTTTGATAGGTACACTGCACCACTTCGATAGGTACACTGCACCACTTCGATAGGTACACTGTACTACTTCAATAGGTTCCTTGATAGGTACACAATGTACCTAACTAGGTACATTGTACCTAATTGCATAACACAAAAATGTTCTAACGAATGAATTTAATAGGTATTACACAGAGCAAGTGGCACCTGTGGAGCGCACTTCTGCCAATGCATTTTTATATTATTATGAAGTCAAGATGTATTATTGTATAGGTAGTTCACTTGAAAACACCTAGGCAATAATCTTAATTATAAATACCTAGGTAGCTACCTAATCCTATCCCATGAATATTGTCAATAGCTAGGTACATCATTATATGTAAAACTTTATAAATTATCAGTATATACATTTAACTACAGATACCTACCTAGAACTAATATTTTCGGTGTCTTTGGCTTGAATATTATACTTTTAAAAAGTAACTGGTATCGGAATTGGCATAGGTTACCAGAATTTTAAAATAACTGTAATTGGTACTGGTATCGGTTACTAATGTGGTATCGGTACATCTCTAATAATTATATTAATTTATCTTATGTCCTATTATTTTCCAATTCTCTAAGTTTATCATCATGTACCCAAACCAATTATAGAATATCTACAAGCATTACAATTAGTAAAAATAATATTTGCGAATGTGAAATTAGTAAGCTGTCAAAAATATACTATTGATACGCTTTTCTTTGACTGTACCTGAGCAAATGAAACTATGTGATAATATTATTGTGATATATAACATTAGCTGAACACATATCGTATTTTGTGATGTATTTTGAAAACCAATTTATTATTTCAATTTACAATAATATGAGAAACCACTCAAGTTCTCATATGTTCAGTACTTAGTGGAAAGATATAAATATTTATCACTTATGTTAAATATGACGAACTCCTATTAGATTGGATTAACGGCAAGCAGTTATATAAATAATATATATATATATATAATAACAACATGTTAATCTTATCTTCACAGTTTTCATATTTGTAATATTTTCCGTATTGTTAAATTTCTGTTTATCTCGGTTAAAATAATATAAATTTGATAGACAATGTAAATGTTTCTTTACCATTTACCAGTTTCTTAATGACCGAAAGTTATTCTAGAGCAGTACCCCCTACAGTGCCGAGAAGTGAATTTTAACGATCATTGGTGTAGACGGTAGAGTGTGCCGATTATACAAACTGATACTGCTGATTATTGAAATTCAAATGACGATTACTAGTGATTAAGGGATTCCTGTTTATAAGCTTCTTATTTAAACAATTAACAAGAGGTAGAGTATTTTTGAGGACATAAAAATATTCCTCAAAGTTTCCTTTTCCAATGTT